>CAJQZN010031253.1:0-37373 GCA_907164685.1 Colias eurytheme | reverse complement strand
GTTTTATAGCTTCGTGTGATTTTGTTTCAGTTTTTAATTAAAATAGCGATTTGAATGGAATTTCTGTATTCAATAGATTTGTTACTGGAATCTTTAATTACGTTTGAATCAGACAGTAATTATTTCCACTGATAGATGAAAATGTTATAGAGGATATTCTTTTAAGTGTTTATTTTGAAATAGATTTGTGTCAGACTAACAAACAGTGAATAATGCATAAATTTTGGAATATCTTACTTTAAATATATCATACTAGCTATATTATTATTATCTAGGTAAACTAGGTGAATGAAACTAAGCAAATATAAGGTAAATTCTATATATAAATAGATGTAGTTTTTTCTATGATTTATATTGACATAAAGTAGTTACATATACATTTACTACATTTTCCAGAGGCACATAACTTGAAGGAGCTTGTAATTTGTATGACTAACGACCATACGATAACCTAAATGGGACTTAAAGCAACTTAATACATTAAACGGAGTTCAAAATTCAGATTTCGTGTAAAATAAATAGAAAATACAATTCCGCAAGTGGCAGCCCTATTTGCCTCGACATCCTCTGTAACGAAATTGCATTTTGATTGTACTCGTCATGTTACACGTGGTTTGGCGCAATTACTTCTTATTACATTTTATTATTAGAATGCTGTAGCGTTCCGGAGTCCAGGGTTTAAGGAGATTAGGTCTTTTCTCAAGAATTTACACGGAATGATATTTGAGATTGAACTCTCGTGGTTTCTTAGAAATTTAATTCATGTTTACTTTTAACGGGATATCAGATTTATTTTATGTATTAGTAATAAAGCATAAACTTTGATTACGGATACGAGATTAAAGGTTATGTTATAGGTAATTGTATCTGCAATATTATAATATTAGTAAGAAGACTGTAGAAGGAAGGCTGTAAAGAATACTGTAGTATCTATCCCTACTATATCCCTACAAATATTATAAAATGCGAAAGTAACTCTGTCTGTCTTGTCTGTAACGCTTTCCCGCTTAAACCTCTCAACCGATTTTGATGAAATTTAGCACAGACAATCTTTAGACCCTGAGAAAAAACATAGCGAAAAAAACACCACGCGGGCGAAGCCGCGGGCGGAAGCTAGTCAGAAATAAGTTTAATTTCATTGCGATAGTTTATTTAGCTTTCGCTGAGTCTGCTGTATTTTGTGTTTTTATATACAATCGCACATCGTATGTGATTTTATATACCTAACATAAAGTCCAATATTTTTATTTCTCTTAAAAAATTATAAAACATTTGCGTCATAAAGCTTAAATTGCTGTAAGTTATACAAATGAATGTTGTGACTTCAATTAATTGCCGTAACAACTGTGAAATTTATCTTCCACTAACAAGACGTAATCCAAGGCAAGCTATGTTATGATAATATTACTATTTTGCTCGAACATTCTTCTTTTTGTTTTTTAAAAATTCTTCTCTGTTTTAGGAATGAATTCTCGTGTCACAATATCGCTTACAATACTATTTGCGTGAATCGGCCGACATCTTTTCTTGCCCTCATGTGAAAATGCTTTAGCTATACCATAAAATATCAGGCAATTACTTACCAGTCAAAATCCCGTTCATATTGATTCAGTCGTTAAGCAGGTTACACGGACAGACATACGAATATAAAAATGTAGTTGTTATATACTCAATATTTGTGTATTTAAACCGAAATACAAACCTTACATTAAATAAACTAAGATTATAAGCTTAGATAGGTCCGGAATTCTAGTTACTACGTGTTTATTTGAGAACTAGATACTTAAATGTTCTTGAACATATTATCCTCATAGAATTTAAGGCTAATTTTCAGTTTATAAATAAGCTAAACGGTTATGAGAATAGGTTTGTATGAAGGGTGAAAAACTGTGCTCTTTATGTGATGTGTATTTTTATACATTTTGTAGAAAACGTAATGAATATTATGGTTTGATTTCGTTTTAAAAGCTTGATAATATATACCTTTCATAACTTTCCTTTCATATCTCGATAGATTTATAACACTACCTTCTGCCCGCGGCTTCACTCAGCAAACTAACACCAGAAAAAAAAGTTCGCGTTGTAAACAATAGAAATAAAAATTGTTTCCTCTAAATAAATAAAAAAAATATTACCTTTTTATTCGAGTCAACTGCATCACCAATGAAACATCACTTATACCAGTTAAAATAGTTACACTAATTTATAATGCGGCCACTCACGCCGTGGTATTTTTACGAGCCCCAATGGAACCATCCATTCGCTTGTAACAAGCACGATTTGTTTTATGTACCAACTGTTTGTGTGTGCTGTAATATTTTCAGATTTTTAACGTCACGATAAACTATAAATTCATATTATCGTAAATTTGCAGTTACGAATTTGGGATACGATTACTTACTACTTAAACTTCAGTTTGGAGCATTTTGCAGTTATCAAGATACCGAAATTAGCAACTGTATACCATATTATTATGTTATTTTGTACCTACAACTATAATCTCATTTAAATACCGGAATCATTTGATTTGGTTTCTTTAATCCATTGCAACAAATTATCTTCATTCAATGAACTACGAAAGCATTGATTTATCAACCTACAATTTCCATGAAATAGTATAAACTTTATTCTTCATGAACTAATCGTTAGTCAATGCATATCACCTTCGTCCGTTCCAGAACTTAGAAACTCATTAAAATTCCTCCACTCCATCTTGTACGTGAGCTATGTATCTAAACTCAATTCGCAAATGATATTTTCTGGTAATGCTATCAGATAGAAGTAATGCCGTTGCCAGACCTTTTTCCATTTCATACTGTGACGGTAATTTCATTGTGGAATCCTATTTATGCCTTTTCTACACTTGTTTCTTTTTCGAAGGTGAGAGTAAAAACTATATTATGTTATTTTACTTTTCAATGATTAGATTACCTTATATATTGATGATTTCTTGAGCATTCATTGCACGACATTACTGATATTATGATTTTGGTTACTAAAATCCTTTTTTTTAGTAAGGCAATACATTTACTACGAAGCGTAGCAGATGCTTATGGGTGCCGTGGGTCGTTTAACACCAGGCGAAGCAAATGCTCATTTGCTCTTCAAAAAATTGAGGCTTGAATTTTACTTTGGGTTTTCAAATATTTTTTAGTGAATGCGACTAACGTATTATAGAGTCATAAACCTTGTAATGATTCTATAGGCTAGCCGCAATCTATTCCACAAATATATTACGTTTTCGACTACTTTTAGCAAGTATTATTTTGTTTATTGGTTGAGATAGCTACGTAACTCGATACAAAAACCACCTCAAAAGCCTTGCTCATAAGCTTTTCATACAATGTTGAAGCTCTACATAACAGGAGTAGGAATATAATATTATAGTCACTTGGAACGTATACAGTTCTTTAAAAATATAGGATAATATTATATAATAGGGACAATAGGAAATATAGGAGGAACTTAATAGAAAACTATGTAAATAATCTAACCTACAAAGTAAGTATCACCTATGAATACAATAAAAGAACGAACAACTTTGCAACTGATCTGACGCATATCCATGTCATTTAAAATTCATACTGAGTTGCAATTCTATACTAATATAACTTGCTGGGTTAATTTGATGTCTTATACTAGTATTACTTCCACTGTAGGAAAGAGATGGCGCTAGCGGCGCTAGAGCACTGGTAATAATACTGCGTTAATACATGATGGTACGGGTCTTCACACTTTCATCCCTTTCAATACTTTCATCTCTTTCGCACACTGGAATTAAAATTACTTTAAGATATTATGGCATCCCCTTCGCGAGAGCTACTTAAAATTTCCACAGTCATAATTATTTTGATAAATTTATTATATAATAAGCCCGTTCACTCAGACACCATAATTAACCATCCGTAAATTCTTATTCATGTTTGTCCAATATTTTCGACCGGATTATTTATACATGTAACCATTGCTTACAAATGAACGCTTTGTTTTCAAGCGTTTACGATCCGCTGCCAGCTGAAGGGAGATGGAAATTTATTTATTCAAAACGCTGTTAAGTGGAATTTATAAATATTGAGTGGGTGCAGTACGTTTCTATAGACCAGACTATTGGAACAATAGATAGGACATTCTCATTAGAGTGGGTGTTACTTAATTGGAAGATTTTAAGTTGTTTTGTGATAGTTTCAAAGAGGTTTTTTGTTGAGAATAAAATTTAGTCGAAAAGAATAGATATATTTTGACACAGTATTATGGTAACGGTTTTCTTGCCTTTTCAAAATCAGTATAAAATTAATATAGAATTGTGTGTTCTTGTTGGAATAGTTGCACACGAGTGAAACTTAAAGAGCAAGGGTTATTACGATATAAAATTTCCTAGACATTTATGTGCTACGTTCTGCCACAGTTCTGTGTTATTTAAACAAGTGTGAATACCTTACTATATATTTTTATTCTACTGAAGAAAGAAATGAAATGAATTGTACGACAGTGGGTCCCAAACTAATTTTGCGGGTTGCAGCACGCGTTTTTGTGATAGTGTGCGTGTGTGTGTTTACGCGTGTATGTGTGTGTGTGTCATTGTTAAGAGAATTATCAAGTATAAGTTATCTCCAAGTATTTATCAATTTAACATATTTTGATTGCACTACTTTGTAGATCTTATCGTAACAAATACGATGGACGTAAGTGAACGTAATTAATATAATAACTAAGTACTCCCACGATACCGAATTAACGACGAAATTCGCGCAATTACGTTTCCCTTTGATTATTCTATTGTGAAGTGTTACTGATAGTACAGTTACAGTAACTACGACTAATTCCTTGTTCAATTTAATAATTGCTTTACGTATTGCCATTCGAGTGTAAACTTTATGAGCATTGTTATTACTGCTATATTCGTATACCTATAATTTACAAGCGAATGTTAAACTGGTTGAGGTAGAAATCCTTTTGTATGTAGATAAAATTGGATGTGCAATTTTTTAAATATGTATTCATTTAAATTCAAAGCAATGATAATTTTGAAAGTGACAATTGACAAATAAATTAATTGTTTCTATCATTACCATCAAAGCCTATTCAGGAAAGGACCTCAAAAAGACATAATCAACCACGCTACCAATGGGTCGAAATTAATCAATCCTGATAATAACAAGATTCATCTTACATTTTCCTTATCTTAAATATATTTTACATTGTTGAGTATTTTTTATACTATTTTATACAAAAAGAAACTCAGTATTGAATAGAATTGCCTTCACTGAAACGTATTTCTACGTCTTCCAATTACTTCTATAGGAACAGGTAGGTTGGATAGAAATCTACCTATTAGGTTCTGTCACTATCACAAAGCCAATGTGAAATAGGATCATAGGTACCGTGTATTTTCCTAGACTACCTGACACAAAGGTACAAAGCCTATTATCTAATATTTAAGAACAAGATGAAGAAAAGAGAATTGAATACAATTTTTTTCTGTAAATAGTTATAAAAATATCACAGAATAGATACTGAACAAATCAGAAAGCTTTCAAGTACGTCATATAATATTTTTTTCCAAGAGCCTTCTAAAGAGTACATTTTTTAAGAACTGTTCGTCAAAACTAGTATGCCGACCCAGCACATTCACACCTATAACGCGTCAATACGAATAAAAATCATAAGAAATCCACCAAAATTTGCCACACACAAGACCAGAACATTCCGCTTCCAAAGTTCGACCTCTGAATCCGGCGGGAATTCAGTGTCAACTCGGTGCACTTCCGAAACGGGTAGGAAACGAGTTTCAACTTGTTACCGAACACCGTTCATTCTAATTTAATCCCTTTCAATGTTGATGTAAAGACAATTATGGAGTGCCACGAAGTGGTCCAGACTTGGACAGCTGTTTGCAGATGTCCCGAACATCAACGTATATTAGATTTAGATAAAACATTAAGGTATTGAACCATTGAATCAGAATAGAGGATAATACGAATGTTAAATGTTTTTTACGTCTTTGAAGCACCTTTCTTTTGTTACATCAAATTATTGTCAGCGAAAATGTATACATTTGGAGACAGTTTCATAAGTGAAGATGCATTATGCATAGGTACATCTGTTTCACTGATCGATTTTCTTTAGAGACAAGTAGGTGATCAGCCTTCTGTATCCTGCCAAACCAAGACATTTTTTTTCTTCGTCTCCACCGGGAATCGAACCCACGACCCTCGGTTCTACGCTCACGCGTCAACCACTATACCAAGGAGGCGGTCAGACGGTTTCATAATAGTATAAAATGTCAGAACTTATAAAAGAAAACATTTTGTCTTCAATATTATTAGCTTGAATAAAGTTGAGACAAAATAATTACCAATTAAGTTATATCTTATTATTTTTACAAACAACCAATTATAACATTTTTGGGTATCAATAATTTTTATTTCAAACACCGAATGGAAAGGTTGAAAAGGACAAAAGGACAAGAGAAGGTTAACTTGATCAAAGATAAATAATTAGTCTAATGCGACCAAAATTAAATATAATATTGTATTAATGATACATAAATATAGAGAATGGAAGTTATCTTCTTATTATTCCTTGACACACATAACCTCTACAAGTAAAGTAAAGATACATTTTAATTAAAAATGTTAATTCATCGTCACCAACTACTCAATTCGCTTTTCATTCCACCCCTTTAATCCTAGAAAGGACACCTTCAAGACACATCCGAGATTCTCGCTTCAGCGCCTCTCAAAGAACGGCCAATCCTGACGGTGACTCGTAATTGGCCGATTTCACAGCACTTGCTTAATGACCACCCATCACTTAGACTGGGGCACGTGTGCCACAATACTCCTACGATAATTAAATGGTCACTACAAATGGCAGTTTGATTTGGACTGCGCTTTGTGCAACTACGTCTGTTCACTTGACTCGAGAATGAGCGGTCGCATGCGTTGTAGCAATTAAAGAGAATTAAGTAATTGTTTGCTAAACAGGGTGCAATTAAAGCAGGATTGATAGAGGATTAGATATTTATCGTAAAGTAAACATCATAATTCAGTGTTTATTATTGTTCTTTCCTTTTCTTCTGCTTCCTTTGTTTCATAGTTTATTGGGATTGAAACAAAATTTAATTCTGTATTTTGTTCTAAAAATCAAAATAGTAAATAGTTATTTAAACTTTTAATCTACGTGTTACACATATTAATGCATTTTGTAGATCTTAATAAATGAATCGAAGTTATCAACGTTACAAAAAGTAATGTAAAGATTTAAACATTCCTAAAATAGTTACAACTACAACATTCTAAATGGAACGCACACAATTGCACATACATTGAGTTTGGAAATTATAATTGCAGCCGTGGGTTCGAATTTTGCAGAGCCACACTACAATACCGCTCACGTGACTTTGCATACATTACAGCTTAACCGAATATCATCGCAAATCGTCCATTTATTAATACCATAGTTGCGGAATGTTTCACATAAATATTATTTATATATTTATTTTATATACCTGCGTTTTGTTTGTGATTCAATGTATCGAATTGATGGTTAAGTGTTTTAATTATAAATGACATGTGATTAATGGTTTGATGGTAAAATGTTTTATGGGTTAGTGTTACGTACATTTTGTTACAGTTGATAGCAATTGATTGATATTTTGTTTTGATTGAAATGGCTGTGTGTAACCAATAATGAGATAAGCAGATTCACATTCATTAAATATAATAAAAAAGTTTTAATTTTGATATCATTGTAATATATTTACGACTTCGCTCGTGCATTTCAAACACATCGTGTATGATTTATGAATACTAGATTATGTTTTGTGTCATCGTAAGATTTAACACGTCACATTTGATATCGCCTAACTTGTATCTAGCCAACTTTTATGGGGAGCGTGTTAAAATTTAAAAAGGCACTTTCGTAAAGCAACATGCCACCTGGCGTTTTCTTTTATGACAGCCGCAGAGTTGCAAATCCGAGTCATATTTCAGTGGGGCTTTATCGAGGGCACTCGTAAAAACATACCTTTAAACAGACCGTAGCTCGAGTGATTGAGCGCTGTGTTTCCCAGGCGTAAAGTCGATTTTTATTCGTGTATATTTGACGGTATTTTTAAGAATAAGCATCAACGCTTTGATGTTTTGCTCCTTACTGAACTATAGAAGGCCTTTTAATGGAGAGAAGATCAATAAATCAGTCATGTAGCGTCATTTTCGATCAGAATATTTGTTATCATTTCTTAGGATTAGAATACCTACCTATACTTGTACTAATAAAATTTTTATAAATTTACATAATATTTGTCTCGCAGTACTAAAGGCCCGTCGTGAAATACAAATTAGGCCACAAAAATATAAACGAGTTAATAGCAAGCGCTATACTTGACTTAATTTCATAAGGGTTTCATTATTTTAAAAAAAATAATTAAAATACTCCTTCACACAATAAAACGCAGCAGAATAATGACGTATAAGGTCACGTCTCATTATATCTCGTAAATAATGTGATACAAGGTATTCACGGGGCATCATTATTCTGATATCGTGTTTTATATCACGCCTACTATATTTTGTGAGATTCCCTCAAAGCTTTGTACGAACATTAGATTTTTATGTCATTTTTCCCTTAATGGCCTCGTTCGTGACTTTTTGAAGATGCCTACGTTATATATTCTATCGAATTTAGCACTACTGAATACTACCACTGGGAAATAAAAAACAGAATATGTAAAATATACTGTTTTTTATTTCCTTTGAGTAAGCTTTTCCTATACTCCTATAGGGTTAACAATTACCCTAAAAGATACAACAAAATCAAAATCCACCAGTAGAGACACTCAGTAAAAAGGTAAGCGTTAAAATTCAAACATTTTTTACTCTTTTGTGAATAAACAACAAATCCGGGAAAAATAATCCGTAATCCATCGGGATTTGCATACGGAAATTTATCATAAATTCATTGTTCCGTGTTAGGTTGAGCAAACATTAATAAAAAATAATTTTATTCTTTCGTAGCTCCAATGTTATATTTAAGTACAATATTACGCTCAGATAAATATCGAATGCATTTTAAGTCTATATTTTTGAAGTGAAACTTCTTTATCGGGGTTGGAAAAAAATTTAGTGTAACATTTTTCCGTTATGTGTGACATTTTTCCGTTACGCGCCATCTTTTTCTTATCTTTACCACGCGTCATTCGACGTATTTCTGTAAAGTTGCATATAGTAAATTATTTTTTGAAAAATAAGGTCATAAAGAAGTTTCAGTTCTTACGTGTGTACACTAGTACACGCACCCCCTTTTTTAATATACTGTTAACGTAAATGTACGTTTTTAATCTATACTAATATTATAAAGCTTAAGAGTTTGTTTCTTTGTTTGAACGCCCTAATCTCAGGAACACTGGTCAACTGGTCACAAGGAAGGTTATAGGCTATATATCATCACGTTAGGACCAACAAGAGCGGAGCAATGCGGGTGAAACCGCGGGGCACAGCTAGTAATAAATATTACAGTCGTGTTTCTGAATATGGATCAAATTAAACCCCATCCAACTTCCTAAAGGTCGGCAAGATATATTTACTGTATATTTTTGTTCGCCATTATTATTTCAAATAGCGTAAAACCCAAAGGAATTTAATATCAGCGTCCAGTAATTGCTGAGAAAGGTTTTGAATAATTTAAAACGTGAAATCATTTAATTTCTGAAATTTGATACTTGTGCCGTAACACGAGATGTTTTGAGTAGCTCCCGATTTTAATGTAATAATGGCCTGAATGATCCTTCATTACCTTAATTAAGCCTGTTTCCTTTCCCCTTTTAGGTTTTCCGGCCTTTTAATATTATGGTTCAATATCTGAGCATTATTAATGTGGCCTTTTGCGACCCCTTTTCTTACAATTTATATGGCAACCCGAACGCTCGATTTTTATTATCATAAGAAGTATTGGAATCGTCTTGATAAATACAAAATATGTAAAGGAATATACAAATTGGTTCACAAAAAAACTGCATATATTACTTGTAAAATAATTGAAATGAAAATACCTGTATAACGTATATTATACCTTAGTTATTTTAATACTTTCATTCAGCATTGAATTTTTTCAGTAAACATATTACCAAATGTAATTTATATTTTATAAAGCATTACAAATCTCTGCGTTTGGCTCTTAATCCATACTAATATTATAAATGCGAAAGTAACTCTGTCTGTCTGTCTGTTACTCAATCACGCCTAAACTACTGAACCAATTTGCATGAAATTTGGAATGGAAATATTTTAATACCCGAGAAAGGACATAGGCTACCTTTTATTGCGAAATATGTACCTACCACGGGCGAAGCCGGGGCGGACCACTAGTATTTAATAAATAAACATGAAAAATATCATATTAACATTATTCTTGCTCATTATTTTCAACAGTAGTTTTACCTGTTTATAAATTTGAGACATCAAACGAAACACGTTCCCATTTATCCAGAACATCGAGTGTTCAAATATTAAACACTGATTATTTTATAACGAGGCCTATTTCCTTACATAATTCATTTTCGCATTAGTTGGGTCGGACCCTCGTCTATCAGATGTCGCTGAGAATGACCAGTCACGGCTCGGATATATAGAGCCTCAGAGACTTAAGTTTGGAAATTTTTCAAAGATATTGAAAGAATCTTCGACTCGTGAGGCGTTTGACGCGTGTGTTTGATGAGGGGCTTTGTTACTGTGGTAATAATAATTTAGATAAAAAATATACCGACCAAATTGAGAACCTCCTCTTTTTTGAAGTCGGTTAAAAAAATATTGTTCTGTATCATCGATTTTAACTGTGTCGGTAAATATGGTCGGTAATTTGATGGTGAAATTATGTTTACATTATAGGTACACGACAACTATATTACCTATGTTTATAAAGTCATATTGAGCAAATGTATAAAATTAAAAAATACATTTTATTTCTTCCTACAGATATACCAATTATAAAAACCATATTTGATTAGTTCCTGAATGTTTTTTAATGTGAAAACTTTAGCCTGAAATTTGTATGTAGAAAGATTATTATAGTCTAGATTCAAGAGCAAGAATTAGGGTAATATTTTTCCGTGAATTCAAATACTTAGCAATCAAAGCCACAGAATGAAATCACATAAAGATTGCCAATACTAACAATCCGTCGACCATTTTATAGCCTCACCCTTCAAACAATCTTCCCAAATTAAAAAAGAAACATAAAACCCAAATAAAATTTTACGTTACAATTACTCTCGAATAAATTCACTTTTCCCAATCGTTGCCAGTTAACAAAACGGATATTAGCAATAAAATCTCCATTTGAATGATTTTAAAAAGCTTTGTAAGGCTTCGCTATAAAAATTGTTACGGTATTATGTTTTAAGTCATGCAATGGCTTCAAGCAAATAGTAATTGGTAGGCGAAACGATAAATTGCGAACACGTACAATATTTGCTTTTACAATTTATTTTAAAGGCGATTTACATAAAACGATAGTTATTTACTGGAAAGATTGCATTTTAATGGCTCATATTTTTCTTGTATTGTTATAATAGTTAGATTGTGTTGTGGAGATATACATCTGATTTCAATTAACGTTCTTTGTTAATTCTTTGGCTCTATTTAATCGATGTTTCCTTTCTAGAGTGTAATCTTATATATAAACATGAATCGCAAAATGTGTTGGTAAGCGCATAACTCGGGAACGGCTGAACCGATTTCGATAATTCTTTTTTTATTATATTTCTTGAAGTACGAGGATGGTTTTTATGTAGAGAAAACGTAAACATGTACCACGGGCGAAGCCGGGGCGGACCGCTAGTTTTTTATATAAAGGTTGTATATAACTGGAATATTGCTCGATAAGATATAATCGATAACAGAAAGAAACATAAATTTGAATAGTCAATCATAATATTACTACAAATATACTTAGTCACTTTAACTAATATCTATAAAACTACCCACATACCAAATAATTTCATTGTAATCAGTTTAGTAAGTAGTATTTACCTGAAAGAATAACAAACATCCATCCATCCTCAAAAAATTTGACATTTATAATATTAGTAGGATGATAGACACAAAACATAAAATATTTTTGTGCAAAATAAAAAAAAAACAGCAAACTCACATTCTTTTAACAATTTTATCAACCTAATGAAGTAAGTTCTGCGCAAAAATAAATAAACCAGTGAATTCACATGCTTTTCATAAGCAAATTTATCAGCGCTAATATAGATTATTGCTATCCAAAAATAAATCAAAAGTTATCAGACATGGAGCGAAAACTTTTAAATCGCTGTCTTTCACGAACCACTTACATTTGACATAATTGTTCGTGCAATATAAAATACATTTCATAAAAAGTTTTGATATTTATGTCTCTTCAATCGTCGGTTTTTGTTACCAATTATGCGACATAATATTATGAGTACAATGTATTTAAATGTCTGTGTTTGTTTATTACTCTTTTACGCGAAAACGACTGAGTGGATTGATGATATTTTGCAGTGACATAACTTTTTAGAGTATTACATAGAATGATAGATCTATATTTTAAAACTATAAACTAAACTTAAAACTATTTCTATAAATACTTGATTTACCCGCGGCTTTTTTTAGAGTAAAGCCACACGTAATTGTTTATAATTACAGTTTCAAGATAACAAAAGTTTAATAATCCAGGAGCCCTATAATAGAAATCGAGTACAGACTATAAAAGTTTCAGTTTCACAAAAGGTCACCTTACTGGAAAAGGAAATCGATCAGTGGCACAGATGTGAAATACATCTGCTCCTTACCCCATTAGGGGACACGGGACAATACTTTTGCAATTGTACCTCTATAAAGAAAGAAAGAAAGAAAGAAAGGTATTTGTTACCAACATTTTCCCATCTTAATGATCTTTGATCAGCTTTAATATGCTCCTATGCACTTTGAAACCAAAACTGCACTTTGTATAAGGGCCGATTTTTCAATGCTTGGATAAAACTTATTTGTCGAATAATGTATAAAACTACCATTTTAAAAACGTATTCTAATTGTCCGTATTTGACAGTTTACGTGACATTCTAATATTACCGTGTAATACTTTATTGGACGGATAAGTTTTATCCAAGCATTGAAAAATCGGTCCTTAGACAAATACATAGTATCCTAAGAGAGCTGTGACACGCAACGTCACTTGTATGGTACCCGATTAAATGGTGTCCTATTGTATTATATGGCTAAGAGAATCCCGACTATAATTTATCTGAATAGCAAATATGACACGATCTGAATAAATCTGATGCTCGACGATTTTGGTATCTTTTAATCTTGCCAAAGACGCTTCACTTCTGACATGTGTGCTCGGCACACAGGCTCTTTTTATAATAATATTAATAGCATCGTTAGATATTCAATGTTCATAAAACATATTTGTATTCGTTCGCAAGATTTGTGCTCATGCATAAATTGTTCACTCATTTCTCAATTGAAATTGTTAAAAAAACTTGTAAAAGCACAACGTAATTTAAAAATACCAGCAAAATATAAACGTGCGCTGATGAAGTCTGCAAGTTGAATAAAACTTGATAAGTGGATGAAAATTCGCGAACAGAATAAATATCGAATATGGATCGACGATCGTTATTTATTATTTATGGAAATAGAGCCGAACTCTATCGTCATATTTTTCTTAAAAAAAGTAATGTACATCCGTGCGGTTAACGTTTGTCATGCAAATTTATACGTTTGCGTTCGCCTTTTAACTGATTTTAGCTTAGATGTAATACCGGGGGAATAAAAATAAGATTATAAGGAAGGTCATATTTCGTCGTCACGACATCTCGGCTCGTAAATTAAATCGTAATGTATTAAGGGACGTTTATGAGGGATCAATCAGTTCGGTATCTTTTTGTTATTTGCATTTTACGCGAAATGTTCGTGGTTGTAAATTTGGTTTTGCTATAAACCACATAGCGGTATTAACGTTTTTTCATGTCTAGGTGCATTATACATATAACAAAGTTTTCTTGGTTTATTGAACTGTATACTTTGTAAATTACTTCAATTACTACAACTATTAGTTATAGCAATAAAATATATTATTATTGTGTGTGTTTCTCTCTTTATTTTCAACTAGCTTTCCGCCCGCGGCTTCGCCGGCGTTTTTAAAGAAAAACCCGCATTGTTCCCGTTCCCGTGGTACATATTTCCGGAATATAACCTATCCTATGTGTTAATCCAAGTTACCCTATATATGTGTGCTAAATTTCATTGTAATCGGTTTAAAAGTATTTGCGTGAAAGAGTAACAAACACACACATACACATCCTCACAAACTTTCGCATTTATAATATTATTATATTACTAGCGGCCCGCCCCGGCTTCGGCCGTGGTACATATGAAAAATAGATGTTGGCCGATTCTCAGACTTACCCGATATGCACAGAAAATTTCATGAGAATCGGTCCACCCGTTTCGGAGGAGTATGCAGACTAACATTGTGACACGAGAATTTTATATATAAGATAATATTAGTAGGATTTAAATTGCTAATCTTGTCTCTATCTATCTTCTATAAAATTACTCAAAATTCGAATTGATTTACTTTCAGTTTAGACTGTTGTACTGTAACATCTTAATAAACAATATCTTACACTACTTATAAAACAATAAATTACCCAACTACGCTTGGCATAAAATGATTTTTCTTAATCCCAGTATATTATGCAAGTAATTTATCACAGTCAAGGTATTTATTCAAACATAGTCACATTAGGCGCGGTCGGTGCAGGCTCTACAAAACGCTTCCTAGCGGCTAAATTGAACATGGATGTAGGGTACTGGATGGAGCAAAAATATTAAAATATTTATTGATTTTCATCATCCCAATTATTATGCCTGAATCAAAGCATAATATTCACTTAAAAATAATAGAGCTCTCTAGATAAGGAATTAAAAATATGTATGTATATTAGTTGGAGATTTTCTATTACAAATAATTAATTATACACTATACAGTCATTCAGCATATCGAATATTTTCTCTTTATATTATAATGAAATATATGATTTAAAAATATTAAATACTTGAATAGTTTGTCCGGTGGATCTTCCACAATGCTAAATGCAAAATAAATTATTTGTTCAAACTACCGAGACACTAGACTTTTCTGATTGTTAAAGTTGTAGCAAATCAAGCCAACGATAGTCAATCTACGAGATAGCAACATAAATACAATTATTTACTCTATTTAATCTAGGTCAATAATTACTTAGCCTGAATGAGAGTACTTGGATCAAAGTAGCCATGCTCTTGTTAACCTTTAAAACATACTTATTTTTAATTGGAAAAGCAATAAAATATATCAATCCTTTGGATTTATACCGGAACTAAGTTTCCGCCCGCAACTTCGCCTGCTTAGTCAAAGGAAAAGCGTAGTTCCCGGTCAAATGAGATTTTCGGCATAAAAAAGACCCTCTATGTGTGTGCCAAATTTCATGAAAATCGGTTCAGCAGTTTTTGCATGAAGGAGTAACAAACAAACATACGAACTTTTAACATCGCATTTATAAGATTTTATCATCATCATCATCACATTTATAAGATTGAATCATCATCATCAGCCCATGTTTCCACAGCTGGGACAGGGGCCTCGGCCAAATGCGGGTTGGCGGATGTCACATGTCGTCGAACATTTGATTCTAAGGCATGTCGGTTTCATTTATAACATTTATCAGTATGATTACGCGGAAGACTCGTTAATATGTAGGTTTGCTATAAACATGAGTTTATTATTAAATTAGCATGTATCTACAGCGAATGAATAATAAAATTAATTGCAGATATATGCAGTTCTACTTACAGTTTCTGCATTACTTAGACTTGAAGGATTTCTGGGAACTCTTGAGAGTATTTAATTTTGCGATTTGAAATGTAGTTTACTTACATTTGAGATTTTTAATGCAGTATTTTTTTAAAAAAAAAGGAAAACTATTCAGCAGTCGCGACACGTTCTTTGCAAACGAATTTTTCTGACACAATTTTTGTATAGCTTTATGTATATGGAAGTAATTACTTACGCAATGGAATTGGGCTTTTAAATCAAACATAGTAAGTTTTATATTGACTTAGACAATTGTGTTTTTCAAAATAACATAAAAAAAATTAACACAGAAAGTTCGCTGTCACAATAAACACCGTGTATGTCGTGTATTGAAGTGTTTAATGTCACGCGGCTTCACTCACAAATAAACCTTCAGGAAGAAGCAAGACATCCAATAGCTTATGTACATAAATTTCATCACAGCAAAGTATCATCAAAAGTCGTTGATTAGTTTATTCATTAAGGAGCAACAAACACACATACTTACAAAATTTATTATGTAAGAGATTAATCCAGTAACTATATATCCATCATGTGTGGGTAGTCGCGGTCCAATTTGAACTTCTAATTGCTGTCAGAAGCATTGACGGAATCACTTTACAACCGAATAATGAAACTCCGTAACAAAATCATTTTCTTGGCGCTATTAGTTTTATAATGAATGCTAATTGAGCTTATTGTATTTTAATCCGTTTATTAATAGACTGCTGGCGTATTTACATATTAATTAATATTATGTTGAAAGTCTTTGTATTGACGAGATGTACCTACTAAATAACAGAAATTATTGTTCACAAAAAGTCACCGCTTTGGGAATAAAATTAAGTGTTCGCTTGAATCAATCATAAGTAATAATCAAAAGGTTATGAAACAACATTGTCCTTTTAATCAAGGTTAAGCCGGTTACTCACTTACCTGCAGCAGGGGCAATATTGGAATTGCACCCTTAACTGGCTGCTTAATTGTGATATGTGTAGGTAAGCAGGGGCAATTTAGAGAACATCTAAAATTGCTCCGACCGCCGACCAACCGAGATTATTCTAATATTGCCCCTGCGGCAGGTACGTGAGAAGCCGGCTCAAGACAAAATAGAACTTATATTAAACAGATGAAATATTTCATTTCAATAAAATAAAGTTGAACTAGTTTCAAATATTCACGGTCTAGCGGTTCGCTAGATTCCAGATTGACATAGAAAAGACAATAATAGTCAAACAAAGTCGGAATATAAACATAACGCAACTCAAATGACAGAACAGGCTTTATTGCAAACTGCTTCGTACTAAATGTAGTAATATTCAAAAGGAAATTCAAGTCTGTCCGTTACACTCCAGCTAGACGTATATAAATGGAATCCTGGACTCCATGTCACAGCTAAACTATGAAGGTATTGTGTTAAATTTAAACTAATTTACGGTGTAGACTGGATAAGTTTTACTCGATTTAAATAAGGTTTTTGTGAAGCTGGTTACGACATTATTAAAAAGTATTAGTATGTATATAGTGAAATTTCTTTAGGCGCGTGGTCTGATTTGAAAAAATATTTCAGCGTTGGGTAGCCCATTTATCAAGGAAGGCTTATCATCACGCTAAGACCAACAGAAGCGGAGCCACGCGGGTGAAACCTATGCTAACCTGAGCTAGTCATTTATAAGTGCCTAATAAAACATATTTAGATCAATACAGTATGTTTTACCCGCAGTTATTACTAGAAATATTTTTTTTCAGCGAATGCTTGCCTTTATTGAACATCTTCCGCTCGCGACACTACAAACAAAAGGTCCCATAATGAAGTGTGACGTCATCGATTACGTTACCACAGTGGCCCATTACCGCGTGACAAGTGTCGCGTGTCACGTAACTGGGCTCATATCTTACATGAGAATGTTGCCATGTACAGGACTAATCGTTTTCACAACGATATTTAATAATTTATTACGTTTTAGAGTGACAATATTTTAAAGAAAACGTATTTACTGAATAATGGAGTGATTTTTTTAAACAATTAATCATAATTGGTAGACAATATTTCCTAAAATTTAAAAAAACATACTTCTTATAAAATATGTAAGCATATCAATGTGAAATCATTTAAGTATATTATAGGCTAGTTTAAGCAACACTTGTAATTATAAAATTACATTTTTAATACACTTTATAATTATTCAGTTGTTGATGTCTTAAGTGTGTATGTGATACAAACCTTCATAAGTAATTTTACTATTACTGAAGAACATTTAAATTCATTATCACACATTCTATTAGAGGATATTGAACCTTAATTTAAAACTATTATTATATGCCTCTCATATTAAACGCTATTAAACACAAATACACATTAATTTCATTATTATTCAAGCACAAATGAACTCTAATTTCAATCAATTAAAACTCAAATTTAATAACCAATAATGAATGTAAAATTACATTTGCTTAATGGAATTGATTAAAAACTAAACGCATATGACGTCATGATAAACACTCCATTGACAAAATAATTGCATCCAGTGAATAACAGCACTGTTTAAACAACAAAAGGTTTTAATTATTACTGTACCTAACAGGAAAATTCTGGACGATATTTTGATGTAAAAAAATACAGTTGATCGAGTGAAGTGAGTATAATTAATCTTAATAAGCTAATATTCATAATTTTTTTCTTAAAATAAGGGCTCTACCTTATCGTCATGATGAAGCTTCTACCAAAAAACTGTAATTCCACTTAACAGTAACAAAAATAGAACGAACAATCGAATCTTTTATATGTTTCTTTTCGTTTGTATCGTTGGAATTTTTAAACATAGGAAGATAGAGATGAAAGGGTTTCCTTATTTTTCGTATAAATAATCCTTTAGAGATCAGACAAAGATTGATGCCCTTATCTCAACCTTGGACCTTTTGGTAAAATGGTAATGCGCTTAACAAACCATAAGGACGGACTCTTTTATTTAAGGATATATTTTGAGTGGTAAACACACATAATTTAGGCCCTAGAAGCTACGGTCTGCCGTACAGGTAGGCCTGTACACTGTACAGGTCATCTGACGTGTGTGGGGACATTTAGGTATACCGTACGGTGTCATTCAAAAGAATTGATTTTCAATCTTGCTCCGGTCGACTGTACAGGAAAAAGCTATGCAGGAGTACTAACTCAGTTGGACTTGTCAGGTAGCATAGCGTGGGTGGCAGACATTAATTGTGATAAACAATATTGATACGTAACAATGATAAAGACAGCAACTCAGATTATTTCCTAGACGTAACCTTTTACTTCTTAACGTATGCCAATTCTAAATTAACGTTCTCTCCAAAGATCAAACGTCTCGAATTACTACGTTTTCATTCGCCTGTCATCTAAATAGAGTATCTCATTAGCTATGAGCATTACGTGGAGCTAATATACATGAAATGCAATACGAACATATTTCAAATTGTCACATTACGGCTAGGGTTGTCAACTTGTGTATTTTATGAACAACAATTTTGCTTTCATATTTTTTTTATGAAGAAAATTTCGCTTTCATACTATAGTATATAATATACATACTATATTATATAGTATATATTCTTATAAGAATGTGCCTTAATTTTCAATGACTACTGTATTTATACATTACTTCGCATTATGTTACACATTATTTTCAGGATGTTTAAATAATGATGCTTGACTTTCAGGATAATGTATTAGTTATCAACCTACCCTCTCTAGATAGATATTGCAGGTTTTGTAGGCTGATAAACTGTATAAATGATAATACTCTGTTACTTTTCAGTACATCTAAGTCATTTGCTTTCCAAATATTATTTCATGACAAAAAACTTATTTTTTCCGTTAACTTTTTACCTGTTACACAGCCCTACGTCATTCACGCTATTGCACACAGGGACATTCATTATGTATATTCAAATGCATAGCAAAATAAGCCGCTTGCAGTTAGTCTGAGAATTCAAAATAGTGTGCACAATTGCGAATACACTGCATACATGTTTATAGCGCGACGCAACAAATTAGATTGATTTGCTAGTACAGATGGGAACGTTATTTTATTTCGTTATTCTGTTTAGCATTGTGTTACGATATTTGTTGCTACGTCACAATTTGGGCCTTGTTAGTGTGTTGTTAGTGTCGACGCTTGAGCTATTTTATACATTTGTGAGGGAGATGGTTAGGCAAGTTGAACAATAGGGATACGAATAGAAGTTTGTACTTTAAAAAAAATCACAAGATTTAATGCTTGTTTGTTTAGAATAATTCTACAGTAATCAAGGAATTGTGCTGGAAAAAAATATGTTATACTATCTTATAATATGATATCTGTAACCACAATTGTAAATAAATAATGAGATTTTATTTTATTTTATTTAGTAAGTGAATTTATCAGTTATTATAAAGTGTAAACTTCATAAATTTAAATGATAATATATATATCCACTATGAAATATACAATATACTTAACAATATAAATAAATAAATATTTTTCAATTCTGCTCTAAATACGCTTAAGAACATTCAAACAATTAAAAACCTGCCTACACATAATTAAAAAATTAATTCAAAAAGACGAGTACTAAATACGTATATCACGTTCAAAATTTAAAAGCGGCTTTTAAAGAAATAATATGGTTTCGAACCTTTTGCTAGAGTGGATGTCTGAGTGCTGATAATTCGGATGTAATTGCGCACTTTTAGTAGGTGGGTGAATAACAACCCTTCAGTACGAGTGTAGGTGTAGAGATAAATATATTAGTGTGAATATTATTGTGAAGGATTGAAATGTGAAGAAAGTATAATATTTAGTGTGAAGAATTGAAATGTGACAGATTTAGCGTGAAGTTGTTTAACTGGACGTTTAAAAAGTAACTAGTTTGTCTTTCAAACATGATATAGTACGGCGGTGGTAGAGTTAAATATGGTTTAATTTAACAGATCGAAATGGGTTTGACTTTGGTAGAATAGATACTGAAAGAGTAGTTTTAAAAATGTACTTTTCGTTAGCATTTATTCTAAGGTTGTAAAATTTTGTTAAAAGGTCAATTTTTTTTATTTTATTTTGTATTATTCTAGAAATTAAAGACCTTTTAACGGATTTTAAACGCGATTTATTCATTATATTATTTTCCCGACGTTTCGAACACTTTACAGAGAGCGTGGTCACGGGGAAACGTCGGGAAAATAATATAATGAATAAATCACGTTTAAAATCGGTTAAAATATATTTAATTTCTAAAATGTCAATTATTGATTATGTTATGACGGCTTGCTCTACACTATCAATAATATGTTGCTTGATGATTGAACAAATTGTATTTAATCTTAATATATTTGTTCTTATATTTATGTTGCTGTATAATATGTCATAAGGAATTATAAATCACAATTCGTCAAAACTCAGTTTTAGTTTGACTATAATTTGGCAAAGCCTTTTTATATTATTTTACTTTGACATGTATTTTACTTTTCTTATCGTAATGACATTTGACACTTGACATTTCATAGCCATCGTTTGACAAGGAATTTCGTTCCTTACAAGACAAGCGATCCCACGGTCGACCCTAAGTGAAACGACACGACGATTTCCATATAAACGAGCACTCGAAATGGTAGTCCGTAACAGGCAGTACGAGCTGATATTGCTGAGCACTTAATTGTAACTTGCCTTTCATATTTATGCACATTATTACAATGTTTATTGTATTTTTAAATTTTGTAGTTTGTGAAGGTTTATTTCGAATTAAAGGTTAAGTTGTAAGAAGCTGTAAAAAAATATGTATTAGAAGTCCTTGATGTCGTCGTAGATCTTTGTGTAACCTTATATAATATGTTACACGAGCCTTTAAATTAAAGAAATTCTTCTAACACCAAGAGAACAAGGGTAAATATTGCTGGTATTTAAATATAATACTATGAACTTTCAGAGTTTTATTTATGCAATAAAACTATTATGTTACACATTTGTAATAATAACAAATAATCAAAATTATTGGTGATATTATGAAAAGTGATGTGATCGAAAAAAAAAATATAAGAAATCATCCTCACGCCACAATATACAAGGCAACTATTATTCGAACCAAGAATATTTCGCATAAATTGAACTTTGAAGCCATTAGTATCGATAAACGAGCCCAGTAACGATGTCGCAGTACATCCCCTTTTTATATCGCGAAGCTTCCTTGAAATACAGGCGGTATGAAACAAAACCAATTATAGATTCCAGACGTTTGATCTTATACTGTTTTGTAGGAAATTGTATTGTTACAGTGTCAATCGAATTTGACCAAGCTTTAGTGGTGTAGGTTGTCAACGGGTTCAGATGTTTACTTTATTTAATGAGGGTCTTGAATGCAAATATTTAGATGTTATTTTTGTGGCCCTGGTTGAAACGATATTTAATACCGCTATAGATTTGTTTGCTAACTTAAAAGAGAAGGAGGGTCTGTTCTATGCTTTTTATAGAATTTAGGATAATCCTGGCAAGAAATTCCAATAAATTTAATACAAGAGACTCTCTCTCCGTTATTACGATTCAGACGGTTCAGTTCAGAATATATTTCACATTGCAGTCGAACTGCGGATATTTCATCCAAGTTCAATCAAACAAAATAACCTAATTGTCGTTTCTACAACGACTTACACTGTACAATAAAACAGTAAGCTGTTAAAGAAGTTACACCACTTGCAATAAAGAGTTCGTTATCAATTGTATTACACCAACTATTACCTAAGCAAGCGTATACAAACACTAATACCTACAATAGAACGCCTAAACGTAGCAAACAAAAAACAAACGACTTAACAAGAACGAAAGAGCAATTCAAACGGGAACAATTCGAAAACAAAGCTATTTGAGCCGCAAACATTTGCATCAGACAGCCGATAATAGACCGGGAGATACTGACACAAAATTTCGAGTCATTTGTAACAAGGATGGCGGTTCTACAGGGGTCTTAGTACGCAATGACAAAAAGAAAAATGATGGTGTGAACGCTGGTACCGGTGGCTTAGTCGCGTGGGCGTTTGTCGAACTCGTCGGAAAAATAGCGAAAGTCAAACGATTTGTAACACAAAAATTTTAGAATTTACCGATAGCCCATAAAAAAGTAGTAGGCGGTAGTGTCATGCCATACTTTTCCGGTGTGACTTACAGCCCGCCATACCGACGCGAATGTGTTGATTTAAATAAAACAATCATTCAACCATTTGTACCAGGCTAACTTTTGCACAGGTAACTATCGTCGTGCAGCCATTTACGAAAATCGCCATGCCATACTTTTCGGACGATTCCAAATGGTCGCCATACCGCCGAAAATCTGCAAAAAATTTTTATTTCGCCAAACTTTTTGTACCAGTATTGCATTTGGATTTTTGGAGAGTATTTGATAAAATGTGACCATTATTATATTTGCCATACTTCTAGTAGGGGGAAAAAGTGCTGTCATACTTGAAAACTTAATTTATTATTAATTTAAGAATAAGTGAAGATTTCCAACACATAGATCTTTGAAATTTTGTATTTATATTTGTTGATCCTCAAACTTACAGGAAAAATAAATGCCATACTGTTACAAATCGTTTGACTTTCGCTATTTTCCGACGAGTTCGACTAACGCCCACGCGACTAAGCCGCCGGTACCAGCGTTCACGCCATCGTTTTTCTTTTTGTCATTGCGTACTAAGACCCCTGTAGAACCGCCATCCTGTTACAAATGACTCGAAATTTTGTGTCAGTATCTCCCGGTCTATAATGGGAGCCGTGTAACTTTCTTTGCGATGTAGGCCTGGGAATCCTGTTCTTAGAGAGTTTGGAACGATTTACCAATCGACTAAGAACATCCCTATGATTTGTATCAATTGTAATGCGTGCACAATGAGGTACATAACATTTGGTGTAACAAAGCTTTATCTCAAAAACCGTGTAGCGTTCGTATTAATTATATATTATGTTTCTTCCAGGTATATTTCATACCCATGTCAATCAATCAATCAATCAAAAATTCCATATTGGTTACCACAGAGCCAAGTTAAAAATCAGTATACACTATCTCAGTAGTTTCATTCTTATATTATGATTAAATTTGTCGTTTATTACAATAGTTATTTAGTTTAACTTAACAATCAAAAGTCAATAAGCGTATGACTCTCAAACTACCAATTGTTACATAAAATTCTCTTTAAAAATGCACCTAAACGTTCGCAATGTAACTTTTATTTTTCCTCTGTACCTTTCCGTATTTCAGGCCATTGTATCAATGGATAATAGACAGGAATACACTGCAGCGTACCATAAATATGTACTAACTGCCTGCCCCGGCGGTGCTCGCACTAAACGACCACTAGAAATCGGTCTGACGGTCGTAGAATTCAAGTGGAAAATATATTTTTATATGCAACTTCTATAGTTTAACCATTTCGGTAGGAAATGGGTAAAGGATTCGCATGTGCGCAGTACGACTGATTTCTTGGTGTGCGATTTCAATACGTTTTTAATGTACAGTGCAGTTTAAACGAAGCGATATTATGAATTTAAAATGACTCTCTTTAAATATTACGCTAGCTGTGCTGCGCGGTTTCACCCGCGGGAAATATCAAGTTTCTATTCGTATAGCATGTATTATTCTAATGTATAACCTATATTACTGAAATGTTTCATCCAAATCCATCCAGTACTATTTTAGACAATTTGTTACAAGAATACTTAGGTAGTATATAGAAATCTTTTCTTTTTAAAGGTATAGATAATGAGGAATAGACTGCTGTAAAAAAAAAATAAGTTTAAAGCATATTGCATAGCTTCTATCGCGGGCCTTGAGCGCGGGGACCGAATCGAGAAATTCTGTAACGAAAAAACCTCACGCTCCCCACTCCGACGGACACGGAGGTGTGGCTTGAAGGCATGCTATGCAATAGCTTTACCGCGGCAGTCCCCGAGTGCCACACGTCTTTTTTTTATTTACATTCTTATTTATTGAAAACCTCCTCAAAAACATCTCATAAACCAATCGTAGCTTTTATAACGTTCAAAATGCGGGAAACAAAATCATCATAACACGCAAATATATTCACCAAACCACTTCACATGCAATATATTCTCTGCAGAGGACAGGTGTGATGTTTGCATTGACATTTATATATCTCAGGTCAAAAACGGCTCTAACAAGAATAGACAGCTTGGAATTCGACAATATTGTAGGTTGAGATGTAGAGACTTCGCAATTTATTGACTCTTGAAGTGTGTAGTATGTCAGTATGTTTAAATATAGATTGTCTTCTTTCTGTAGCTCGGTTTTGAAGAGAACAACTACCTTTTTGAAGTATTTGAAAACATTAACTTATGGATTGCAAACTGCAAACTGTATATTTTGTTTATGAATCTCTATTGAAGTGTGTTTCTCTATTTTGTTATCCTTTTCAAAAATAATTAAACGATCTATGTAAATTCATGGTTGCGAATATGTTGTAACATTAGTCGGTACTGTTATCTCTTGTAATAATAAGACATTGTAACTGGATAACGATTAACATTAAACTGTAAATGTCCACAAAGCAACCTATTTTATCTAAAAGCATCTAACAATTTAGTTAAGATCACCTCGCATTTTTCATCGCACCATAAAACGGTAATTGCCAGGTAAAATGAGCACTCAAACACTTTGAAAATAGGCCGTACAAAACTTTCGAACGATAGCTCGTAACAAAACGTTACAGGCTCTTAAAAGCAGAAACAATTTATGGTTATATCGATAAGATGTGAAAGAACACGTGCTCTCCGAAAGTTGATCACGATACGAGAAAAATCCATTCCTGCCTCGCTCCCTTACGCATAAATTACGTATACGTTGTACAGCTTATTCCGTGGGATAGGTGTTCAATTTATCGTACAATACAAGTTCCTTGATTGAGGTGTTGAAACGTTGTATCATTATTTTTCTATCATTCAGACTGCGTTACTGTTTTGTTGAAAAATACAACGTTTAGTAACGTATCTCTTGATGTGTTATAAATAGATGTATATTTGTTGCACTGATCGATTTTTTGGACAATTCGTTTCAGTTTATATACCTACTATCTGAAACTTTGTTATTAAGGTCTGAACTCAATGTATCGATAAAAAAATTAATATAAAAGTTATGTCAAATTTACACACAAAATAATTAAAATAATTTCGTATTCTAGTTATAAATTATAATATTATGGTATATGAAGCTGAAAACAAAATAAAAAAAAAGACGTGTGGCACTCGGGGACTGCCGCGGTAAAGCTATTGCATGCTATGCCTTCAAGCCACACCTCCGCGCCCGTCGGAGTGGGGAGCGTGGTTTTTCGTTTCTGGATTCGGTCCCCGCGCTCAAGGCCCGCAATAGAAGCTATGCAATAGCTTAAAAAGAAACAATGTATTAAGTGTTGCTTAGAACTCCATGAACAAAAATTACAACTTGCAACCTTAAATTGTATATAGGGTATTTTACTCGTTTATTTTCAACATAAAATGTTTAATATCGACATACGGATAACCAACAATAGGATAAACATTCTAATAACATAAGCAATGCTCAACTATAGTTTAAGCTTCAAACATTGCTTCAAAGGTTTCCATGGTCACATAAGGATTTACTTATTCATAAAGACAAACCGATAAGTGAAACAGTAGTCACTAGTCATGTTGGTCCCATGTCTGGGGACACTTTGGGATAATAGATACGGGGTTTCGTTCAGGTACACTTTTATATGTCTATGTTGTTTCTCTTTTACTGTGTAAGGCTGGTAAGTGAAGACTGAAATGCTTAAAGATAAACTAACTGCTTATTAAAATTACGATAAATCTTTGCATTTTCATTTCTTAGGTATTTACACTATCCACTATGAAAAGGAATTGCTGCATAATAATTGTTCTTGATGAATTAGAATAATGTTAATTCAAAATAGCCATGAACTTATTCAGACTTTTACTATAGATTAGCTTCCTTGCCTTTCATTCAGATCTTTTGCAAATTAAAAACCTAATATTATGCGTAACACCTACCCATACGCATTAACACGTTAGAATTGAAACTTCTTTAGGCGCGTTGAGAGTAAAATTTCAAGGTCGCGTCATAGCAATACCATCACGTCATAGAGTAGGGTGACGATTTTGGTAACTTTGAATCTTGTCAAAGAAGTTTCACTGCTGACACCTGTGCTCGGCACACACGCTCTTCTTTTATAAAATAGTACACAACTAAATAAATTACTTACTAGTTAATCTATTAAAGTAGCAAAAGACACCGGTGTACATAAATTCGATCATAATTTGGGGTTTATGTCACTTAGAGCGGCTTTACACCTGCGACTATGTTGATTCCCGTCACATCGTAACTAATTTGTTTACTGACTCATAAAAATGTGCATAATATATTCGGTAGAAAGTCTGTACCGTGATATAAGATTCAGTTTTAATATTTTCCTTTCATCTTAAAAAAATTGGTAAAAGTTATGTACTTATATTTCCATCTGTACATAGTATCAAAACAGTTGCTTTCTGTGTAGTTATGTCCCCTATGTATGCTTAAATGTTTAAAACTACGCAATTATTTTTGATGCGGTTTTTTAATAGATAGTGATTCAAGAGGAAAGTTTGACTTTAGTATTTTAATAGGTGTAAGACAAAGCGGATGAAGACGCGGGCGGAAATCTAGTAATATATAATTTCTAGTTTTGATAAACTGTAATAAGTAATACAGCTTGACAGCTAGCAGCTATACTAAAGTATTGAATTATTTTCCTTATTTACTTACGATCAAATAATATTATAAAGTTTTTACTTTTTAACTGATTAATTCTAATTAACAATAATATTGAAACTTTGTAAAGAATCTGATACCTATTGATTACTGTTTTCTATTTCATTGCTCAATCCTTAACAATCATATTCTATAAATCATTTTCTTAGTAATTCATCACTCACATTTTTATACCTACATATACCATTTATATAGGCCATAGTATAACTGTGTAGATGAAGGCAAACGGGCTAAGCCTTGTTTTTACAACACGGAACACAGGTTATAATGAAACAAACAACTAGGTGCAGTTCACATAATAGTCCGCGTCGCTGCGGTTCGCAAAATCAAATAACTTTCTCAGTCCCACATTCCCAGTGGGGTTCATTTAAATACATAACATAGAGTCACTTTAAATAGCGGTGAAATACGAAAACAGGCTTAAATGTGCCACGGGAGCTTAGCGAACTTTATGTCGATGCTGTTATTGCTATATTTGTAACTTATACTGTGGTCTAACTCAAGAACTGCATGGAAAATATTACATGTGTTGTGTTATGTCGTACTCGTGTATGTTATAGGTTGATGTGTGTTTTGAATTATATCGGTGGAACGATGTATCATTACTATTAATGAAGAGCAAAACGAATTAATACAAATCATTATGGACCTTATTATTTATTTCTATAAAGTAGTAGATTATACAGTTGCTTATAAAGTTATGACGTGTGACGTGACGCTTGGTTCTCCATGAGATCTGATAACTTTTTCAGAGAAGAAGCTTCTATAGTCGCATCTTGGCAACGTACCACATTAAAATGTTTTTGTTGGAATTTATTGGTATCACCGAGTTTTATGAATTCGTACTCTGAACACCGTCTGGAGTCATGCTATTTAGTGGTTAAATATAGGTTCAAGCTAGTGAGCAAAATTAAGGTTAATTATGATGTCAAATATACATACAATATGGATAAACTTTAATAGTTTGTTTTATTCGCGATGCAATTTTTGTATTGAAAAATTATTCCAAAAACTATTTTCTGCAGCATACCACAGAAAATATAAACACAATTCTAAAAGAATCTACTTTTATGTTCCTTATAAACAACAATAAGACATACCTAACCCAGAACACTAAGCGTTATTTACATATTTCCACGAATATATAATGTAAACAAGACAAAGGTTAGGACGGATGGACACCAGTACAAACGTCTTTGATCTAAGTTAGTCTATCATCGTGATTGACACACCACGCCTGGAAAACGAAGAAAAATATGGCTTTCAAGCCTTTTATTAAGATTGATGGAACCCCGCCCTGTATCGCAACGCTTTTAGCTTACGAATAAATCGCTTATTTTTAGATAATGCTTTGATTGTGGCTCGAGTGTTTGGTGTGTTAGTGCGAAATATTGGAAAAATACGGGACTCGCTAACCACGCTTGTCTGGACTTGTATGTTATTGACGATAAAATAGGTTAAGTTTTTTAGTAACATATTAAAAGAGAAAGTAATCTATTTTTGGACACCGAATACTGTTGTAGTTGTGCTACAAATTGCAACACATTTTAGTTTTAATATTTCTTACCCTGTCGCCTCCGTAGACTCTATTACATATACATATAACAATAATAAACTACAATATATACAATACTAGCTTTCCGCCCGCGGCTTTGCCCGCTTTTTCTGAAACATACTTAATAAATTATATACTAAAACCTTCCTCTTGAATCACTCTATCTATTAAAAAAAACCGCATCAAAATCCATTGCGTAGTTTTAAAGATTTAAGCATACATAGGGACAGAGAAAGCAACTTTGTTTTATACTATGTAGTGATAATATACACAATTTACACTATAAATATGATACGTAATACTTTAAATATATTGAAAACCACTCATTTTTGTAATAACATAAAACGATGTTCTATGATTTATATCATAGAAATACTTCTCAAATACCTTTATTATTGATTTTTAAATTATTAGCCACTACCTCATCAAAATAAAAGCACCACAGCAGAACCTCTTCAATAAATAACTTAGTAAAAATAAATTACTTTGAACCAAAAGCGTATAGTTAAATAAACGTTTCTTTACTTAGTAAGATCCTATCAAAGCCTTCAAAAAAGACCAAGATGTTTCAAAATGTTACCCTCGAGTATTCGGATAAAGAAGCCAGTTACTAAAGAACTTATTCCGGTGAAACTAGAAAATTGAGTTGAAAGTGAAATAAGGTAGATCTAGATTTATATGGAGGTCTAGTTTTTGCTTTTAAATTTATTAGTTCAAGTGAGGTTGAAGATTAATGATGTTATTTTTTATTGATTGAATAATACAGTTGGGTAGTAGACGTAAATGCTCTATATTGGTTCAATATAAATAACTAGATTTCCGCCCGCGGCTTCGCCCGCGTTTTCAAAGGAAAACCCGCATAGTTCCCGTTCCCGTGGGATTTCCGGGATAAAACCTATCCTATGTGTTAATCCAAGTTACCCTCTATATGTGTGCAAAATTTCATTGTAATCGGTTCAGTAGTTTTTACGTGAAAGAGTAACAAACATCCATACATCCATACATCCATACAAACTATTAAGATTAAGATATTAAGATACTAATAAGAAATGGAAACTGTATATAAATCTGATTTTAACAAGATCCATTGATTTTATTTTTGAACTAAATAAAGTCCGAAAATATTAGATCGATTTTGAAAATTAAGCTAAGTGCGTGTTATCTATAATATTTTCTATTTCTTTGTTCTATTGGAATGCCATTAAATATTATCTTATTTTAAAAAGTCGATTTGAACAACAAAAGTAATAGTTTACCTTCAATTTTTGAGGAAATACACGTATAAAATAAGCAAAGTACTTACAGTCATAATTCCATCTCAATAAAATTCATTAACGAAAAAAAACAATCAAAAAGTCGATAATAACTATTGTACGCTAATGGTACTCATTACGCCCTACAAAACGATGACGTCAGACCCTTAGAGGGAAAGCGGTTTCCAGGGTAAGAGTCACTCTAAGGTCATCGATATAGCACGGAGGGTTCAACGCTATATTTGATCCTTGCTTTTTATCTAAAGATGGCATGGAGTGGAGTTGAAATCAATAAGTATTTCGCCTGATTTTTGCTGGTTCTTTTTATGGAAAAAAGTTTATATTTTGAATGTTTTTTTTATGGTATTGCAAATATAAAATAGTAAAGTAATAATGAAGATTTAATTTATTTATTTTGTGCGAAGATAAGATTAAAGAGAAACAGCCGACAAACTACAAAGTTATTTATGCGAGGTGGTGACTTTACATCAAGTAGCAATTTTGTCTGCTCTGAAAAATAAATTTCATACAACAGTAGCTAAATGAAATTCAAAACGCAATAATAAGAATGAATAATTTAATAATACATCTTTTATACGAGATACAAGATCTGTGTTTTCATAAAAATTAAATGAACATCACTCTATATTTATGGAAAATTAATTATTCAACACACACGCAACCTGTTTCCTTCACATTAAATAAAAAACATTTTGCGGTACACCAAGGTAAATCAATACTATTTTTAATATTTATATTTCTTATCTGTGGATAAAGAGCTCGAACTATCTTTGAAAATATTAATATAAGAATCCACTTTACAAGAAAAGAGGCACAAAGGACGTTGCTAAAACCTTAAGTCGGCTGAAAGTTGGTAAATCCTAAATAATATCAAAACTAATCCCGCGGTTGGACGTCGTCTTTTACCGACGTATTTTGATACAAACTTACATCATTATTTACTGCGAGTGTACTTTCGTGTAAATAACCATTATGCACAAGTTCACTGCAGTGTATAGAAAACTTTTATTTTTCCTGAGAGTGTACACTTGGGTTTATATTGGACGAATGGTATTTTTGTCTCGTTTCTATAAAGAAAATTCTTTCGCATGGTAGCTTTACGCGCGCGGCTTCGCCCGCTTTTAAACAAATTTTAACAAAGTACTAATATACTAAAACCTTACTCAAGAACCACTCTATCTATTATAAAAATCTCATCAAAATCCGTTGCGTAGTTTTATAGATCGAAGCGTATAGACACACAGACGGAGAAAAGCTACTTTGTGTATTTTATAGTGATGCAATGTGTTCACATAGAAACGAAATAATTTTATCAAACGTATGAAAATATTATGATAGTACTATCATTTGATCCAAATGTATAAAAATATATCGTTTTATTGAAAGCAAATTCTCCCACATATTCTTCTCTCTATTTATTTTTAACTTTTTTATAGGCCCACATTTCGACAATGGGCTCGAAATCGAGGAGATTTACTAAGAATTTCTATTCAAAATACTTTAGCTTTCAGACGATTTTTATTTTTATTTATAGCAAATGCTACAACAATCGAAATTTTTCCACTAACGTGAGCTTTTTGTGGATTTTGAGTAGATTCTTGCAAATAAATAATTTGAATTTGATTTATAGCCCTCTTCAAAGCTTCTGGATATTATATTCCGTTTGGCGTTATATCTAATAGATAATAACAAGAAATGTATGAAAATATACATAAAACTTTTGGAAATAGCTTACCAGGGAAATTTTCAGCAATTGGTGAAAAGAGTCCTAAATATCTTCTTCACATCTGATCCAAACACCTGTAGGTACCTATAGCATTATTATTTAGATTTCTAATACATTTGTATCAGCCGACAAATGTTATTACTGGTATAATTAGTAGCATCATTCATCGTTCATATTTGACTTCAGGCCTAGTTGATTTGGACTGTGCAATGAATTTAACTGTACTGTAATAAATGGTATCTATTCTAAACTGATATTTAATGTAATCATTTCATTCTGATTTCACATAATATTCCTAACGCGTTTATTGACACAGCTGTTAATATTAGCCGACCTCATTTCAACTCCCACAAAAGAAAATGTGCCGTCATGCACAGGAAGTCGATGATGACTAACATTATTCGGTATAACATTTTATGTCCATATAAAATTATATTCTAGTTTTATTTGATCAACGTTATAAACTTAACAACTTTGTAAATATATCGTACTAGCTTTCCGTCCGCGGCTTCGCCCGCGTTTTCAAAGAAAAACCCGCATATTTCACGTTCCCGTGCGATTTTTATGATAAAACCTATCCTATGTATTAATCCAAGTTATCCTCTATATGTGTGCTAAATTTCATTGTAATCGGTTCAGACCATGTACGTGAAAAAGTAACAAACATCAATACACATACATCAATCCTCACAAATTTTCGCATTTATAATATTAGTAGGAAAGATAGGATAGAATAAATACGTTGCAGTATTCACCACAACGAGCGTATACCATATAAATTATTCTTATAATAGCACATAAACTTGTTAATTATCCAATAAGCTTCCATAGTTACTTCATATATTACAGTTAGTTCACAATTACCAAAAACTTATTACATCTTGTTTAATACCGTAGCACAGCAAAGCTACGAGCTTAGGCAACAAGCTACGAGTGCTACGAGGCTACGGTATTATGTAGCACATGCAAATGATGCCCCTAGAAAATAGTACTGGGTATTCAGGAAGGATGCAAGAATATTGTATCATGGCCGAAATATGTTATATTATTAAAAATGATTTAGCTATTATATAATCGTTTTTACACATTAATATTATATTGTACAGTATTATTATTTCAGTAAATTTTCTTTTAAATACCTATAGGTAAACATAAAAAGACGTGTGGCACTCGGGGACTGCCGCGGTAAAGATATACATCTTGTTTAATACCGTTATTGTATATTATAAAAAATGAATCGCCAAATGTGTAGCGCATAACTTGAGAACGGCTGAACCGATTTCGTTAATTCTTTTTACAAGCTTTATATAAGCTTCACCTGTATGTTTGTTACCGACTTCTTTGGGCGCGATTTTGACCCACTTTAAATGGCCAGATTTCGTTCAAACTTTGTAGATTTATTGAAGACCGATGACAATACACTAATTTGATAAAATAAATAATAGTTAAAAAAAATAAAAAACACGCTTTTTATAGAAAACCGACCTAAAAGCGTGTTTTTTTAGTTTTTTTTTTAACTATTATTATTTTATAATATTTCTTGAAGTAAATAAGTACGATAAACGATGAATAGAAGTAGATATTGCACGCCTCATAAGCGAAGCGTTGAGGTGGGTACTACTGTCACTTCGCGCAAAACATCTGATTTTTCAAACTTAAAATGTCTTTATGTATCATACATTGCACTTGTAAGATAATACATACACACACATATTAAGAAAAAACACTATTTTTAACGTTCATGATATTTTTGATGTCATTTTTGTTATTTAAACTAGTTAAAAAACAGTTTAAAAAAGTTCTGTCTTGGACGTCCGTGTGTCTGTATGTGCGGATCCTTTTTCTTGTTAACACGATAGCGACCAAAATACTTTACTAATCGAGTCTTTTTTTTTCTCTTACGCTTGAGTATGCTCAGGAATAGAACCCTTTCATTTTTCAGGGTCTGATTCGATGTGGTTTAATTGTTATTAAATAAACAAAAATAATAATTAATAAATATTTATTAAAAAAAAAATTATGAGGCGTGCACTTTTGGATTTTCCAAATTATTTTAATTTTATATTGCTGTATTTTCACGGTAAAATCAGATTAGCCCTAAAATTATTCTATTGCAATTGGTACGTCTTGCTTCTATAAATATACCTATATCTATAAATCGTGCGCTTCTCCTATTCCGATTTAGACAATCACACCATTAAATCAGCAGACAATCAAGTGAAGCCTTGAATACAAAAGGTGTGCCTCAAACGATATCCCCATTAATAACTCGAGAATTGCTGTATCATAAAGCAGCGATTCTTTAACCGGATTATTATGAATGAATATTAATTACTCGATGGAAACAAAAGCTGGAATTGTCTAAATATTTCGGGAATTACGTCTTTGCCAGATGCTCTGCTCATGAAATGATTAAATGCGCACCTTGTGCCCGTGAACTGTTTCGTTTCAAAAATGTATCTATTTCATTTAATACTGCTTTGTAGGTATTTTAAGTAAAGTGTACAGGCGTAGTTTTGAAGTTGAGTTTGTTGAACATTAGTAAAAATTTGTATGTCGTAGCCTATTGCTAATTGTATGTGCTATTCTATTGCTAATTTATCATTAGGCTCTTTCAACAATGTTATTATAGAATTTATTCATGACTAGCTGTGTTCCGCGGTTTTACGCGCATTGCTCCGCTCCTGTTGGTCTTAGTGCGATGATGATGGCCTATAGGCTATAGCCTTCCTCAATAAATGGGCTATCTAAGACCTAAATAATTTTTCAAAACGGACAAGTAGTTCCTGAGATTAGCGCGTTCAAACAAACAAACCAACTTACTAACAACTTATAACCAATATTATTAGTATAGATAATAGATATACATCATCCATTCAAACTACTTATAGAATTGAAACAATTCGTATTCCCATTTACCACACCACAGAAGTAATTATTCAAACGCGGCGCACAGAGGCAATCAAACTGCATTTTTTAAACCTAATAAACAATGTTATTGGAAATTCATTCAACAATTTTAAACCAAAGTTTCGTTCAAAGAGCAAATTGAGGCTTAATTATTGAGCTTATTTACCGATTTCATTTTATGCAGTGTTGAAATTACTATTTGTGTAATTGGAAATAAGTTGACAGGTTCTGAGTTTTCAGCCTTTTAAGGTAATTTTAAAGCCGTTAATGTTTTTATGCTTTACAGTAAATAAAGCAAAAAATTTGGTTTTTGCATGATATTTTTTAAATTGTTCGTGTTCACTGAGCGTGTGTAAATAGGGGAGACCGGGTACAAAAGTAACGGTGGGTCGAAAGTAACAAATGCTCTCTAGATTTATCCAATGGGCGAACACCGCTTAGCCTCAGTTAGGCGATAGCCGAGAGCTTCCCCCTTAATTGTATTCATTCGCCGCGTGCGCCACTCGCTGTTAGGCTGTGTGACAGGACGCTACGTGTTTTCACGAATCAAAAGTAAGATTTTCGACATTTTTTTATTAACCGTTTACGTAGTCTTAAAAGGATGATAGAAATCCGAAAGTTTGCATATCCATTCTTGATTAGAGTAATTGTACATTGATCATAATCGTTTTTATGTGGAACGTTCCGTTTTAAAGTTTTGTTGCACGTCTTGGCAAAAATATAGACGGGTACAAAAGTAACATAGCCCTATGGGTACAAAAGTAACATGTTATTTTTGTCCCATTATGATAATGTATATTTTTATGTACATCTTTACTTCAACAGAACGCATTAGAACTACTGATCGAGGAATTACCAACGCATTTTACGGCTGAAGAGCATTTTGAAAGATGGTGCAACAATTAGAGGCCTTGCAAAAATATAATATTTGCCATGTAACATTATATAGATTTATAAAAAAAATTATAAGCCGTAATACTAGTGCAGCTACCTTGCGTCGATCGAGATTTACTAATAACAAGTAAAGTAATCTACGCGACTATTTAATTATCTACATATATAGGTATATCTCCATCAACGAGCATAATGTGAATAATTTTTTTGATAACCTTGCTGAGGTATTGGGAAAGGTACCAATTTGAGCCTAAAGATACTTGGAATATGGACGAGACAGGGGTGACCACCGTCCAAAAACCTAGCAAAATTATAGATTAAAAAGGGATTATACAAGTAGGTGCCATAACCTTAGCAGAGTCTGGAAAATTAGTAACTGTTGTTGTTGCCATTAACGCTCTAGGAGAACACATTCCGCTTTTTTCGTATTGCCGAGGGTCCTGTTGGTTGTGCTGGAGCTGGGAATGCTACTGGATGGATGCGGGATGCAGAATTTTTAATTATAAAAGAATGATTCCCTTACTTAATTATTAATCTCATGACTTGAACTTTGAATATTTTTTATCGATTGTTTTGTATTATATTTGCAAGTATTTATATTTAAAATACAAAAGTTGATATGTGTTATTAATACAAAGTCTTTAAACAAATAATTTGTTGATTTACCATCATAATATTGTATTAATTACCAACCCCTTTGTCTTGTTACTTTCGACCCACGACGTGTTACTTTCGACCTGCTTACGGGGTCCAAAGTAACAACTGACGATTTTTTTTTTAAATTTACTTTATGAATATAAAACACTACATAATATAATTAATTGAGGTGCTAGTGTAAAGAATATAAACTAAATTTATATATGGTTATATTAATTTAATGATAACAGTAACACCCAGTCAGAAATCAAGGTACAAGTACAAAGTGTTACTTTTGTACCCGGTCTCCCCTAGTCTTTTTAATGTGTGTTGAGAGATTATATGAAATTTGAATATTAAATCCATTTTTTGGGTAATAAATGAGATAGAATAAATATTTTCAATAAGCTTGTTACAACATTGATGAAAGCTAGAGATTTTTATTTTAGCTGTTTTATTATACATCTTATTAATTTTTAAAAGTACATAATAAATTCTTTACAACATTGCTTGCATATTGCAATATATTTTACATTAAAATTGACACCTCAATATTAGAATACAATGTATAAAAAGAGAAAAAACAAGCATTATCATCATCAAATGCGAAAGATACACGAAGTGTAAAAAGGGGCCTGTCAAAATTGTCAACGTCAAATGAAGCGTACGCAAAGCTTCATCAAATGTATATTAAGGTGCTTTTGCACCG
>CAJQZN010031252.1:0-11209 GCA_907164685.1 Colias eurytheme | reverse complement strand
GTTCCTGCCTTTTGCAGTTCTAGAGACGCTGGGCAGCATACGCCGTAGTCATTTCCTGGGTGTAAATTGGAACTTAAGTAATTGAATTGGAAGTCTGAAGGCAAGGAATTGTAAACGTATGAGTTTCATAATGAAATACAAAATAGCTCGGGTGACATTATGAAACTAATAACTTTAGGATATAAGGATAAAAATACGGAATGAAAATAATGAATCTCGAATATTCGAAAAAAAAGTTAACATGCCTGAAAGTTTCTGTATTGATTTAAAATTTCCCAACTATCAACTTTCGGGTTCATATAAACGAGTAAGTTTGTGAGAGTTTATTTCAACAATCGTTTACCAATATTTCGCGCGCGTGATATTGCATTCCAATTAGATGAGCGTGTAACAAAAAACTCCAATCGAGCATGTTGGTATTTTGCACAAAAAGCGCCAACTATATCTATCACATAAGATTGGCATGCGTGAACAATGATTAACCGTGACAATCGACTGGCACTCCGGTATTTATAATCCATTGTTATCAAGCGTATTTGGTAAGCGTAAATAAGACAATGGGCGATTGATACCTGATTCAACTAGGCATCTGTATAGCGGGGGACAGTTTGGTTTTCCTGGATCCGTTCCGCAGAGGAAAGGCCGACTCGTTTCTGATATAAGTAGGGGTTCTCCGACTGGGCAGATGTTTTGAAGACTTCGTCCTCTTTTACCTGAAATAGCATATTTTATATAAAAAATTGGTTGTCTGTAAAGTCGGTTTACTGACGATAGTTGAACGTGACAACGTCCGATTGTGCTTCTTTGTCGCTCGTTTCGCACTCTCGCTCGCACTTCAAGCCTTACATGGAACGCCTCAGATGAGTCAGAGCGAGGTAACGCCGCATGAGTCATGTTTTTTCGTGCGTGCAGCCGGTTTTATCGAATTAAGTATAAGACGTTGTCACGTCAAAAATGCTAAGCTTATAAATAATTCCTTATAACGTAATGTTGTTGAACAAAAACACTATAAGGCCTTATTGTGAAAGCTGAGTACTGTTTATAGGAGCTTTTATATAAACGCATCCCAGTTAATTAATGTTTTATATGATGATTACACTAACGGTGGTTTTAATTAGCAATATCTTGCACAAAGACGCAATCTTTACATGCACTTTGGCTATAGAAAATTATAATTCCCTCTTCATTTAAACAGCTTTATGAAGAATGAAACAGCTTTATTTGAGCGACCATATAACACACTTGGGTTGTTGAGGAAGTGATTATGAGGAAGAGGAGGAGGAAGAGGAATTTTCACACACAAATTTAGAGGATGCGGATGAGGAAGAGGATATTTTTTTGAGGAAGAGGATGCGGATGAGGAAGCGGAAGAGGAAGCGGATGAGGATGAGGATGATAGGAAATTATAATCAAAATTAAAAAACAAAAACTTTTAAAATTAAAAATTAAAACAAAAGCCATTCTCCTGTCTCTACATATTGATGTTTAAGGTTAGGGGAGGTTAGCTCGCCCGATCGCGAATTTACAAAGCCTGTAAGTACTATACTATTTGAGTCACGAGCCGGACTCAGATGAGCTTTTGTTTATGCATATTACTCGAAAAAACCCACAGAAAAAACCTAATCTATATCAGTGCCAGAAGCGACATTAGGCGATTTCCACAAAAAAAAACTAACTGGTAGATATTATTATGTAAGCTTAAACAACTTGTTTGTTTTTTAATTCAAAATGACTTTTGACAAACATTATTTGGTAAAATATGTTTCTTCTGAGAATGAGACAAAATGTTATATTATTATGTTTAGAGATAAGTGTTAGGCGCAGATATAAATATGGCGGCAAGACTCTACTCTTGTTCGTTAGTAGAGTCCGACTCGTAACTCAAATACATAGTTTAAATAGGCTTTGTAAATTCGCCGCCCGATCGGATCAGCATCCTCATAAATTTCTTCTAAATTTTGAGGAAGCGATAGCGGAAGAGGATTTTTTTATTTTCATTTTTGAGGATGCGGTAACGGTAGAGGAACCCAAAAAATTGCGGAACTTCCGCATTATGAGGAAGCGGAAAAGGAATCCTCAACAACCCTATAACACACATGCACACAAAAATATGGTGAATTTGCTTGGAACTGACAAGGTAATTTATAGAATAATAAGATCTGACAGTCAAGCAAGAGCTCCGCGGCTTTAAGATAATTAACTGGAGCCTTTTGAAGTGTCACTTTTGTGTACACTGGATATAAAATGCTGGCAGTTGTAATACTCCGAGCGAGTGTATTTGGAGTTAATTAAAGTAGGAAAACTCGATACCTTTCTTCATATAAATGTTTCAATGAAATGTGTAGCGTAACAAAATGCACTATGAAATCGAGCATTTATACGTAAAAAGTTCAATTTAAAAAGGAATAGATTTAAGTTAATAATTAATATAATAATTCGGTAATAATTATTGTAATAATATGGATTTTGTATTGGATTTGGATGGATTTGATATGGATTTTGATGGAAGTAAAAAAACTGAAAATGATAATGAAAAATATATTTATTTCATACACACAATTTTTCAATGATAGAAAATTGATGGGTCGTTTTCATGTTGGTGTTCGTGTTCGTGTTCATGTTCATTTTCATTTTCAAGAAAAAAAAATGTTGTATTGCCTAATTCTTCACTTCACTGTTATTTGAATCTACCAGGAGAGCATAACCCACCAAGAAGTGTATACTCACACGTCGGCACGGGCGGGCAGGGCGGCCGCAAACAGGGCGTTTCTTCTAACTGGCACGACAACTGTCCCGGGCAAGTGACTCCCGTACACGGATCTCGACACTTGCACAATGGACAACCTCGAGCGTCTAGTTCGAACCCGAGCGGACAGAACATCCTACACATGTGCGCGGAACAGGCCGCCGTTTGTGTGCAGTTCACTAGGCCGGCAGCGGGCGCGCGGGTACCAGGGATCTAGGAAAACATAAAGTTCTGTAGAATAGAAATATTTAAAGTTCAAAAATATTTATATTTTAGTATTTTTTTTAAATAGTTCTTTTAGCCATTTACATATATCCTTTAATGCATTTAAATGCATTAAAGGATATATTATGTAAAGTAATATGTATCGTTTTTTTTCTTTCTTTCTTTCTTCTTTCTTTAAATGCTTATCGTAGTAGTAACATCTCGCTCTTCCTTACACTTTTTTTTAAGAATAGAAAACGTCTATCATCTAGCGGGAATAGGGCATAATTTTATTCTTTTACGCATTTTTATGTTAAATATGTACAACAAAAAATTATACACAAATGCGAATGGAATCATCTGATGGTACAGTCGCGGTCGCTTTCTCAGAGTGCGTAATTATGTATGTCGTAGTATTGCATAATAATTATAGTTGCCATCTGAATTTAATTTGATGCAGACTATAATCAGACGTCAATTAAGACGCTTTTAATGATGCCTCATTAATTGTAAAATTATGATAAGTAGCTTTGAAGTTATGGCACACCTGTGGTTATGGTGTAGCAGATGATATGGAACAGTATTTATGGCTTAGATCTTAACCGTCATTAGGGCATTATAGCATTAATGACGTCATAAGTAGGTACATTTGTAGATGTTCACAGAGTAAATATTAAAAAATATATAAGTGAAATTTAAAATATTATTTAAAAAAATAGTCGGTCACTACTTAAATTGTAGCATTTTAGTTTAGCGGTTAGCCTAATCGATAGTAATTACAATTTCAATTTCATTTGGATATACATATTATTAATTGAAAGAGATGTAGATAGATTTTGTAAACATGTTATCAATTTTAATTAAACCGGCATAACGAATTTACCAGCTTTGAACTTGTAACTAATTACTTACCAGTAGAATATTATGATGAAATTTACGAAACTAACTTTGAAAAGTAACATTAAAATGAAATAATCCTTCATAAAGTTTTTGTTTTGCATGTTATATAACATGTTCCAATAAATAAAAAAGATCAATCATTGACCACATGAAAAGTGTCATCAAAAAAGCCAAAAGAATACGCACCTCAAAACCCGCAGGATCAACACACCAGCAAGAACTGACGATCTCATTATCGCACTGTATCTCTTCAAATTCGCCGTCACTCTGCCTGCACCTTGGTGTCCTGAGGGACTTTAGGCCGCGGCCAGAACGCGTGTTTTCAGCAGCTAGCGCGCGCGATATACGCTCTGACGAGAGCTTTATGTTCTCACAGCCTGGAAGGAATAATGTGGTGAATATTTGAGGTAAATCGAATACTTTAGTACTTATTCGAGGTTTTGTTTAAATAAAGTGTTTGTTTTGAAAAATGTAATTTGGGTAATTTTGTTCGTTTAAAAAGATTAAAATACTTCATATTGTTATAAAACTACAAAAGTACTCAAGTAAAATACATTTTTAACTGTTATACTCCAATGCCAAATTTCATTTAACCCAAATGAGACAATTAGGACATTATCACGATAAAATATTACCTGCGATAAATTAAAAGACATTGGCGTTCTATAAATCCACACCTACACAAAACTATTTAAAAGAAATCGTGTCGTTATCAACACTAAAATCGAGCGAGAACACCCCATTTTCACGACAAGCCTTTAGCCTTCACTATAGATTAAAAACCCGACAGTCACGGTAGGCTATAAATCTGCGTCATGGAAGCTTTTATTTGGCAATGGGATTGTATAGACTTCAACATGTTACGGGGACTGGACCAAAATACCTATTTTCCAACTCCATTTTGCAAGGGACCGGATATACCCCACTCCAATGTAATTTAGAGGTTTCACGGGTATTGCTACGTTGCCTTTGTCGACTCTATTTAATATTCATGGAATATAATTTACGGTGGCTCTCGCTAATTTGCTTTTGCATCGCTTATGAGTAATGCGTCTATTGTTTGTGTAATTTGGAACATATTGTTCTATCAAAGAGATTATATAAAGCTTTTTTGTTGAAGTGATGGCCTAGCCTACATTGTCTAGCCTATACTGTCTAGACTTCCAATAGGGTAGGATTAAACTCAACTAAGTGAATGTGCGTAAAATTAATTAACAAATATAGCGGTAATATTTGCAATGTGGTAATGTAACTACAAGAGCCAAGGGAATACCCATCTACCGCGCAAAGAAGAACTTAATTCAACTTAAGCACTTGATCGTCCATTAAAATTCAGACCATCGCATGATCGTCAATGAGATTTGGAGTTTGAGTTTATCACAATATTATTCATGTCGTTAACAATTATGCAAGGTATATTAGATGCAGTACTAACAGGTGTGTTATGTAAGCAATGTTTGTAAATAATGAGTACCAGCGTTGGTCAGAACTTCTATTATTTCGGTCGGCCATTACGTAAACAGTGCAATGATCTGTGAAGCGAAAATAATGAATCCACAGCATTACAAATCCATTGGTGTGCCTATTTTGAGTGTATTTAGCTACCAAGGATATACCTTTATCCTGTGCTATAGAGGCTAAAATTCTGGTCTATATTTATAGTATACTTAATCCGTATCCCATGGGTGTTTTTTTTATTTTTTTGATATTGATTTTTGATTTTTGATTTGTACCGAAACCGACCGTCTGATTCAGAACGAGGTGTCGCACACATTGAAGCCCTGGATGAACAAGCGCCCGCTTCCGCTGGACACCTATATTCTTTACTCCACGTTCAATTTCACAATTAAATACTTACCAGTATACAAAGGGTCCACACAAGCCTGTCCACATGAGGTATTGCAGCAGATCTGTTCCCCGCACTCATCGTCGCTATTACATGGTGACGCCCTGGATGAACAAACAACCGCTTCCATTGGACACCTATGGGAACTACCCGCTTACGATTTCACAATTAAATACTAACCAGTATACAAAGGGTCCACACAAGCCTGTCCACACGAAGTATTGCAGCAGATCTGTTCCCCGCACTCATCGTCGCTGTTACACGGGGACGCTCTGGGTGGACAAGCGCCCGTTTCTGATGGACACCTGCCTCTAAGCTCGGCGCTAGCTGTTGGGATAAATAAAAAAAATTGAACTAAAACCAATGCATATCAATTATTATTATCAATGAATACTGTCGATAACTAGGAATTTACCGTATAACTGAAGCGATTTGCGCCACAACTGATAGATACAATAACGCAATCGTATTGAGTTAATGAACATTAGATTCAATCGACAGGGGCCAAATCTTGGTCAGTATTCAATATATTAGAATTATATTACTGTCTATCTATCAATTTCTCATATTTTCTTTGCTATAAGCACACATAGTCGGAACTTATTATTATAAATAGAGACTTAACTTTCCGTTCTTCTCGAACTTAGTTATTAATATCTCATAAACGCAAACTTGTATTTAAAACAAAGTAGACTTAAGGGTTAAATAATAACAGCAAATAATTGGAGCCTGCGTTCAAAGCGAAATGCTTCAAAGGTATAAAATCCTAAAGTTATTGCGGTTTTCGTCATAAACTTTGAAAATGTTGCAGCTTTAATGTGCGTGTGTTACACTGCACGTACTTATGGAACAGTATTCTCATTGACTGTAATTTTATAGTTTCTCTAGTACCTTATAGTTACGCTTTTAAAATAAGTATAAGCATAGATAGGCTAACAAAATTAAATATTCAGAAGGATGTCATTTGCCAGATGTTTGATGTTTAAATAACAAACATATTTCTTAATATACTGACGCTATTTAATTATGGAGAACAAATCAAATAAATTAGAAATACAGTGGAAAATTATCATGCGGAAGAAACGCAGCTGAAAACTTGTATAATAAAACTGTACGTAAACGTGTAAATCGTGTGGGTATTTATTTTCATAAAATTAAAATAGGAACAATACGTTAACTATTTTTACTCTCATTGTAGGATAAAATTTTTAACTATTTTTACTATGTATTAATATTTAATTAATTTTATCCATACCTTGTTGCATGAACAGCAAGACAGCGCAGAGCAGCGCCGTCCTCACCGCGCGTGTCGACATCGCTGCATTACACACAGGGGTCCTAGAACAATACATACATATTTATATTTACAACTATCAATAAACAAAAGATATATAAATTATATGTACCTATGTGGTAGGTATGCACTGAAGTTCTACTAAAAGCAGATACGAGAGCGGAGAGCGAATTATACCAATGTGAAATCATTGATGAAAAATGTTCGATTGTGTTTGTGATGGTTCGAAGCTTAATACATATTTATTAAAACTAAAATATTTTAACAGCAATTTCATGCATGTTTCATATCAACTCGTACGCCCAACATTAAACCACTCAGACGTCTCAACTCTTAAACTTATTAATCCATACTAATAATATTATAAATGCGAAAGTAACTCTGTCTGTCTGTCTGTTACTCAATCACGCCTAAACTACTGAACCAATTTTCATGAAATTTGGTATGGAGATATTTTGATACCCGAGAAAGGACATAGGCTACTTTTTATCCCGGGAAAATGACGTAATCCCGGAAATCTCACGGGAACGGGAACTATACGGGTTTTTCTTTGACTGCGCGGGCGAAGCCGCGGGCTGAAACCTAGTTAATAATATATCACACCATTGAATCAATCAATCAATTTGAACATTATCCTCAAGTCATTGCGTTGGCAGGACAAACCCAAACACGGGATAGCCTTGTATACGCAATTATATGCGATCTTAAGCAACAGCACTGCACAGGATTGCCAAATCGTACATTTCCTTGATACAAAAGTTCTACAAAGTACACTTTGTAATTACTGCAATCTGTTTTATCGGAGCGTATATGGATTGTACCGTTTCCGTTGGAAGTATCATATCATACAGTATCTTTGTAGAATTGATAGAAAATTTTATAGGAACGTAAAAAGTATACCTATAGATGCTCTATTTAACTATGTTTCTTTATCTTCAATGTTCTATACGACGAGGGAAAAAGCAGAGGTAAGTAGACCTAATAATGATAATGACGTAATACCTTTGTTAGCAATCAAAAGCTCTTTTTTACCACTATTAGCAATGGTGTCCCAATTATTTCGCGTAATGATCGATAAAAAATGTAATAAACAAAAGATCACGTCTTCAATTATTGATATTCAGAACGTGTGAGCGCGCGGCCTCGTGCCCGTTGGGATCTCCCGCGTGCTTGTTCGTTGCATTACATTCTGTATTCTGTTTCGGATGAGTCTCGATTGCATCTACGCTTGCCTAATTATTATTTGCGTAGATCTCTTATTATAATATTATGAAGGCATCATCTATCGGCAAAAATGCCAAAACAAAGGACGGACATAGGTAATTATTTCTAATAATAATGTTTAATAAAAACAATAAATAAATAATTTAACCAAAAATCTTCTATATTAGATGCATTTGTTAATTATTATAAAAGTTATTAGACCTACCTCTGGATATTACGCAACGTTACGTCTATTATACGGATGCTAATTATCACTTTCTCTTACTCCGAAATTGTATTGTCATTGAACCCAAACGTAGGACGTACCGTATTGTTAACTTATTATTGCAGCAATTAATTTAAGTCACATTGTATTTAAATTTTATCATAAATCACATTATTCAATCGTTGTACAACTTTCAGATATTTTTTCTTTTCATTGCTGTCAAATTAAAAAAAAAAGAAAATTCGCGCTTAAGTTTTTTTAGTAAAATGGTTGTGCAATGTTGTAATTTTCATTATTAATTTAATTTTTAGATGTTAGTTAATTAAACACATAATTAATATGTAATTATTAAAATATCTAAGATTAAAATATATTCATATTATTTTCTTATTCATAATTAACATTGAATTCGAAATTTGACGTTTCTAAACTGTTTTTGTTTATTATTACAACCAGCCAGTCTTTTCAAAATTTAAATTTAGAATGCGGGCTAATGAACTATGCTTTGCAACGTCACCCACTTATAGACAACATAGTATAAAAAAAGAATTATTGTAAAGTGTCCTCTGGCTCGTCATGTAAAGTGATTGAACTCTGTAGCTGTGACGCGAAGCTTGGAGTGACGCAAGACCCGAGTGAAAGGCTGCCAAGTCATTCAGTAAGACTTTCTTGCTTGAGAAATTGTTAGACTAAGCCTAACCCTTTATTATTATAAACTATGATTTATTACTGACGATTCAAATAACGATGTTTACGATTAAGTATGAATCCGAACTGAGAGACAGAAAATCTATTTTGTTGATTAATTAACTTTTTAAAAGCAAAAAAGTTATTTCGATTCGCTAATATCTATTCCTATTATATCAAATAACATATCTATCATTGCTGTTAAATTCAATAGAGTTGCAAGTCTGATTTTCTGAATACTTCAAGTTACCTACATATTTTACGAACTCCATTAGAATGTCTGTTTCTCCTAGTAAATTGAAGCGATCAAATTACAATTTTAGTTCTCAATATACCATAGAGATATTGTGGCGAGAGACCATAATGTATGAGTAAAGTTTAAAACGACTTAGCGTGGGCATGACACTAGAGAATTCAAGTAACCGCATATGAGTTAACTTGGAAACAATTACAAACTCTGAAAATTAACTTTAAGTTTCTTGGAATTTACTTAAGAGGATAGTTGGAAATTGACTACTTCTATTTTCTCAAGTTATAGACTTTGAATTGTTCCGTCTTTTTGTTTGCGTTTAATTTAATTTAATTTTTCTAGGTCCTTGTGTTGTAATAATTATTTCCAGCTATTTTACACTTTGTTTGAGTCTAAATGAACTTTACCTTTAAATCTGGGCTTTTAAACTTCATAATGAACATTAATTTTGATAAAATTGACAACAACACTCTACGATATATACTAGAATAAAACTTTTGTTATAATTTAAAAGTCTGTAGGTACTTTTCTCTCATATATGTATATCACGGCGCTTATGAGAAATCTGTTTTAATTTAAATTTTGTATTGATCGAAGTTTAGCCCTTAAATACTTGTTTAGACCTTCTAGCTTGATCTGATTTTGAAACGATTTCACCACTAGCTACTCTATAACTAAAAAATAAATCTACATCTAAAGCAAATATAAATAACAGTTAAATAATAAAAATAGACAAAAAAGATAATCTAATTTACCTATTTGAAATACGAGGTATATTGGATAACGGATTGATATCCCTCAGGGATACCAATAGTTATCGAATTTCATGTGGAATACACCTAAATATTTTAAAACTTTGATACCTATAAACATTTCGTTTTCCTACTGACTGATTTGCGTAGACTCAAACTTTGAAATACTTATATTTATTATGTTTTTTAAGTATTATATAAAAGACGCGTTTTTTATTTTTAGCAGTTTGGAAATTTGCTATCAGACACGTTAAAATACACGAAATCACAAAGCGCCTACTTCTAATGACCTACTTTGCGACTGAGGTAACTATTGTAAAAAATATCTTACTAAAACGTACACTTAGCAAAGTTTCTTACGTAAAATATTATGTATTCAATTAAAATTTTAACTTTTCTCTTTTGGACCAAAAATGTAATTTAAAATTTTATTAAATTACAGCACGTAGCGAAAAATTGTGAAAGTTCGTCTCCCCACGCAATGCTCAAAATAAAGAATTTGCTACTTTTAACTTGGGATTAGCAGGTATGTTATGGCATCTTTCTATATACGTATATTATGTTAGGTACCTATCTTATTCCTATATAGAACATTCTTTAAAAAAACATCATGGAAAGCCCCAAAGTCATCTTCTGCCTAGATCTAATTGCGAGTAAACGTAAAATAGTCACATGACAACCACAATCCGCACATAGGAAAGCGGCTGCAAACAAATTGTATAAATAACTCGTAATAGATTAGAAAGTGAAGTGAATTGGATTCCTTTTATTGAATACTAGCAATGCCCTGCGGTTTCACCCGCATAGATAGCGATATCGTTACAGTAAAAAGTCTACTATAGGTCGGACTAAAGGTTTAATTTTTAATCACATGAAAATCACCTTTACCCCGTCCCGCTTTACGGCCTTTTTTTTTTGTTTTAGTGGGGAAATCTTTCATATTCGGATTTATGTCGGATTCCTACCGACCAAAACCCCACTGTGTTCCGTCAAGACGCATATTGGTAGAATTCCTCCGTGACCCCCGCACTACGGCCTGCTCGAACAGTATACTTACTATTTTCTGTAGATTGACACTTTTAAAAATTCGTTATATCTTTT
>CAJQZN010031250.1:1965-12781 GCA_907164685.1 Colias eurytheme | reverse complement strand
CCTGAACGAGAGAAGCACAGTTCCTGAAATAACATAAAATAGTATTTATTTATCGACTAATATATATATATATATATATATATATATTAGTATATATGTATATATGTATATATAGTATATATGTAAATATAACTAGTCTGGTCATAAGTTCTGTCATTATGTCTGATTTTCATATTTTTTAATGTTTACCGCAAATTTCTTTTTCACGTTCGATTTTTGATTATTTTACGCGTTAGAAAACGACACATTTTATTAGAATAACGTATTTGTTACAATGTAGTGGACGCAAAAAGAAGACAGAGTCGCTGTTCTCGCTCTGCATCGTAGCGGTTACGCGCCAAGAGAAATTTTCAGTTTGCTTTAAAATTTACAAATTACACAGAGATTTGTTTATTGCACGATAAAACGATTTCAGTAAGATTCAAGAGTAGAAGATAGGAATAGAAGTGGTCTTTGTCGTACGATTTGGACGACAGCAGTGATAAATGCAGTAAAGGTGCGAATAAGAAAAAGTCCGGTCCGAAATCGAAAACAGTTAGCACTGCAGATGGGCCTTAGCAGTACCACAGTTAAAAGGGTGTTGAACGAGGACCTAGGACTATGGGCTTATTGTAGATAAACATCGCATCTTCTTAACACACGCCTGAAGAAATTAAGACTGGATAAATGTCGCGCTTTACTTAAACGATACGCGAGAAAAATGTATCGTGAAATCCTGTTTTCAGATGAAAAATTTTTTACAGTTTAGGAGTGCTGCAACAAACAGAATATCAAAGTGTATACCCACAGTAGTGAAGAAGCGTGTCAACGTGTATCTCGAGTCCAACGCGGCCATCACCCCTTACCACTGATGGTTTTCCTGGGAGTGTCTTATTTTAGCCTAACAGAGGTGTTTTTCTGTGAAAAGCGTGTGAAAATAAGTTCCAATGTTTACCAAAATACGGTCCTGACCAACCTCGACAAACCTCCTTCTCAGGCCATGTTAAAAAATCAGCACTGGGTATTCCAGCAGGACTCAGCACCTGCCCACAAAGCCAAGAGTATCCAAAATTGGCTGGCCGCCCATCAGATTGACATCATTCATCATGAAGATTGGTCATCTTCTAGTCCGGACCTGAATCCTCTGGATTATAAAATTTGGTAATATTTAGAGGAGAGAACCTGCGCTAAATTCCACCCAAATTTGGAGTCTCTCAAAGCATCCATTATTAAAGTAGCTGCTGAAATAAACATGGACATGGTGCGTGCTTCGATAGACGACTGGCCGCGGAGGTTGAAAGCTTGTATCGCAAAACATGGATGCTATTTTGAATAATTTTTATACGAAATTATTAAGTAATATGTAAGCTTTATTGCCACATATAAAACAATAAATATATAAAAGTAACTTTTTGTTTATTCAATAAAACATATGTGACAGAACTTATGACCAGACTAGGTATATATATATATATATATATAGTATAGTATACATATATATATGTAGTAGTAGTTATAGGTACCCTGAACAATATATTATATACAGGGTGTCCCGCTATTGGTATACTAAGCGCGAAGTAACTTGTAGTTTTGCATACACTGATCACGTAAAAAATACATAAACAACAAAATTACGTTAAAATTTTTTTGATAATTTTTTCCTGAAAATCCATGTTTTCTTCTCTAGCTTCGCGCAGCCGTCATATACCGCTTCTCTAATGTGAGCATTTTGTCTATGAAAACATAATCTTAAACGATAGCTCACGTGCTAGTGGCAAAAATGGGCGGGTTGCTTGTTATGGGTGTACACATAGAGTTTTAAGAATTCATCTATTTGAAAAAAAAATGCGTCTGGATTTTTTTAAGTATTTTTTACGTACTCAGCGTATGCAAAACTATAACCTCCTTTGAGCTTAGTATACCAACAGTGGGACACCCTGTATATCAGAATCGCAATAACGGATGCCCAGTCAACCAGTAAAGGCTTCAGATTAACATACTTCATAAAATACACCGTCAATGGCGGCTCTTAGAAACAATAAGGATTGTATTATCTAGCTATCTTATAAATATACTCCCGGATACAATTCATACTGCCTGATGAAGTGCACAATCGAATGGATCGCAATAATATGATATTGTGTTTAATATTAGATTGCTATTTATTGGTGATACCTTGATTATTTGTTTGACTTTTGCCGTCTCGATGAGCTTTTGTGTAAGTATAGGTACAGATAAATCTTAAACATGATATAACGATATTATATTATATTAAAACGATATACTATGGTTTTGGGAAACGATAAGTATACTAGATTATTCAAATAAGATCGAAAGAAAAATAATATAGCTACAATCTCCTAAATCACCTAAATCTGAAACAAAAGATGACATAACCAATGATCCAAACACTAGTTCCAATGAGCGCTCATGCCTTTATTACGATTGCAAAAATTTAAACGAAAAAGTCCAATTCAGTAGAAAATACTTTTGCTTCAATAGAAACTACACTCAAATATACATTTAGTAAAACTTATACTTAATAGCCAAAAATCGATCGATAGAAATAATTCTCTTCTCAAAATCCTGCACAAGGAAAATATACAATCTATTAATAATTACCCTATCTTATGTAGCCACTTAACTCAAAACATAGCTTAAATTTTCACATATTGTCCTTATAGTACCAAATAATGCATTAATTTCACCCAGATCATATTCACAGATGCATTTCCTCTTGTTTCAGTTGGATAATGTTATACCAAAGGAAGTATATGCTTTATCTATTGTCTCTGTTTATAGCAATTATGTTTACCTACTCAAAGGAAGCAAGTATGTACTTAGTATTTATTTAAAAAGGTGTATAAATTTCAGAAATAAACACTCTTTTAGGATAGATCATAGAACAAAGTATAATAACTAACGTACTGTCTTAGAAGAGGGAATCTTACATTTTTATGTTTCCCGCTTACCGTTTTTGATTTCTGATTTAAATTCATAGATATTGAATTGAAGTGCATAGCATGAAAATATCTAGGAGAAACTGTATCCACATTTCTGATATGAAATGCTTCGCGTGTTATCGCTAGCTTTCGCAAACTTTTCATTTGAGATTCTGCTACGATAGCTTATACGGATGAACTTATTTATGCCTTTGAGGATGCGCCCGCCTAATGCAGGATACTGTACAAAATATCACATTAATTTTACACCTTAACATTGCACTATGATATAATGTAAAATGAAGTAATTTTTCTAGCTAAGAGTTCAAAATCCTAACAACAATAACAAATTCCGTTCAAGAGTGATTGAGTAACAAACATCCTAAATATAAAGTACTGAATCACTTGTTTTAAAAGAAGTCTTTAAAAATGACACAGGATCTTCACAGGATACAAAATAAAGCAACCCATAATTGTTTAATATAACCTTTATAACAGTTTTCCGGAATTCCGTAATCTCAAGATTATAAGTGAAGAGGCATGAAGGCGTAAGTAATGGTTGGTACCTCTATAATTATCTCCTTATAACCTTAAGCTTCATCATCGTTTCATAATATTTTTATTACTTTGAAACATCATTTTAAATTATAATAATATTGATTTTAACACAGGAACTATTCATTTAATATAAAAAAAACTTTTCCGGTCCGCCATGCCTGCATTTTTTACTGGCCAAACCTGACTATTATTAATAGATATTAAATTCTGTGGACATGATGTCATAACAAAAATATTGTAATGAAAATGTTCTTTTTTTACACGTGACAAATAAAATAATATTCTTTTAGCGATTTGTATCTAGTAATTAAGTATAAAAAATATGTGTTCCTCCATCATTAAATTCCTTTTGATTTACGATCGGTATTCATTATAACCCGAATCTTTGTAACAAGGTGGAGGTACTCTAGTTAATTATAGTCTTAAGAACTCCATCACTGTCATATTGATTAATAAATTGCAATTTTTTTTTTACTTGAATTTTGTTGACTTATAAAGCGCGATGGAAAAAATTAATCCTTGTTGCGCAATGATTTAAAAAAATATTCAAGTAGGTAGTTATAAGATTTTAACTCAATATATAGTAGGTAATAGTTGTAGTTTCTTGTAGGAACCTGATCACACGAATATAATTGCTAACGTATAAATTTTGAATAAAGCTAAATCATGTTCGTAAGTTGTATCATTATTTTATATAACTAATACCCGAATATATAATGTTATAAATATTTATACGTAATTATTTAAAAATAATTACGCATTATACTTTGTGTTAGGGTTTAAATTGAAATATTTCAATTTTTTATTACTTACACAGCACATCAACAGCAAAGCAACAACGCTAAGGTTAGGTCGTCTCATCTCAAACATAAAGTTGGGTCTTGCAAATTGAATAGTTTATTCTTTAAATATACATATTCGTTGTTCTGGAATTTGATAAGCGTTAATACACAAACACAAAGTTTAAATACTTTAATGTTTAAGTACTTGATGTATTGTACATTGTTTTGTTTGCGAAGCCTAAACATTTTCTTCAAGATCAACTTTAGAATCTTGACATAGCTGTCTTGAGGACCAAATATTTGAAATGCTAAAATGCTTCTTATGACATCACGATTTTACACTCTACAAACTTTTTACACAGACTTTCATGCGTGATGTTCTTTATAATTATTGTTATGCAAGACGTATTAAAATATTTGTAAAACGCTGTTCGATCACTGTCATTCTGACTCTAAACTGAGTTTATTTACATCGCTGTATTTATTATGAATTGGAAAGTTTTCAACCTAGTTAAACTTTGCGGGAGCAATTCGACTTTTTTAAAAAAATAAAATAAAATTAAAATTAAACTTATTTAATTATTAACTATAACAAGTGGACGATTTGGAGTCACAAATGTTAATGCCAGAATTACATGCAATGATACAATCGATACCTTATTGCGAAATAAATGTTTTTCAATAACTGCAACGCTTATGCTAAATTGCAAGAACTCTCCGGTGGTCTTGCTGAGGCCAGCGGAAGGCTATTGCTCAACCTAATACCGAGGGTTGGGGTGGATGCGTAACTCCTCCCTCCTTAAGTGCGAAATTATCGGTTTGTTCATTTTTAATAACTATCCGATGATTTCGCAGACATGTTACATTTAATATCTTATAACGAAGTAAGTAAAGTAAAAATAGAATTACAAGTACAAAGATTAAAAATAGAGACGTATAGCCTAAAGTAGCACTGAATCTAAAATTTCTTTCACTGTTAACCATTTCACTATCACTGAACACTGATTGCTTTAATATCGTTGACATATATTTAACTTCGTCCAAGTTGATGCCTCGCATATTGAGTACACGTGTACTGGATAATATTGGAGTTCTATTCACAGGTAATTGCGGCAAAACTATAATTTTTGTTGGTTCTACAGGATCATTCTCAGTGATTACTTGGTGAGGGCGAATCGTTATATTCTGGATCTCGATGCTACATGGTTCGTCGATGGTCATTATGTATGTGCCCACGACAGGATATTTGCTGACGTCACCATTGCAAATTTGAGTCAGAGTATTTCTGTATTTTGAGAAAAGTATCCAACTTATAGGTGTGATTCTTTGAATTCTCACATTCTCTATATTGATTAGCTGTTGTTCGCAGTGCATTGGGTTTCCTTCAAATTTAAGCAGTTGTTCTATGCAAGTAGTTTCAGGATATGGCGTTTGATTTTGTTCATCGCATAAAAATTGTTCTCCAGCAGCGAGCGATCGGCACGGTTTTACGACCGGTAAGTATTTCATCCCCTTTGCCAACAGGTAAGGATATTTAGGAAAAATGGAAACGGTATTACTATCGGATTCACGGTACATAGGTATAGAGTATAATTTGTAATAGTTATAAGTATAATTATCTGTAATTGGAACCTCCATTATGAACGTAATCTGGTTTTGTTTAATATACGATTTAACATTAATAGTTTCTTCTAGTTTTACTAAATTTGCCTCACTCGCTTTAAACACTAAATTTTCAGTTTGAGATATAAGAATTAAATGTTGCAACAACTCAGTAGAATTAATAATACTTTGATGTAATATGGATACTTTACTAAATGCTAGAGCAGTCTCTATTTCTCCTAATTTTATAAAAATAGAACGAAAATTACTAACAAATAAATTTAAAAGGCTTACAACATAAGTAGTATAAACCCAATGATTATCCTTAGATGCTAGTTCCTTAATCATAGATTCTACAATTTTTAAACGCTTATCTAATATATTAGAATTTTGATTTAAGACTTCAGTAGAATTGATAAAACTATCGAGCATTTTAGATATTAAGGTAATTTTATTTCTAATGATAGTCTGATCGTTTTCAAGTTTAGCTGTAAGTTTATCGTATCTAATTGCGTCACTATAGTCTAAATTTCCCGTTATAATTTTAATTAAGGAACCCAGAGGGTTGAGGATACCTCTCTTGACGCGTTTGTGTGGAACTAACTGTTCGTATTTCTGAACCGTTATGTCGCGAATATATTCAGCATGATATTTTGCCACTTGAAAATCGTGTAAGTATGAAATATTCTTATTAATTAAACTATCGAATTCACTGTATTTGCTAATAATAAAATTTAAGTCATCATTTATCTTATCTAAATTTAAAACCTTAATTATAGTCCAATAGTCTGTTTGGAGATATGCTTGCCCCTCTTTCACAGGATAAATTCCCGGGTTATGTTGAAGAAGTTGTAGTTGAAGGGCCAGCGCGGACCTCATCACTATCAGCCAACACCACCTGCGGAGGGCGTTTTACATTTATAATAGGGACCTTAGTCTTCCTTTTACCAATCTCTATCGGTATAACGTTCCTTGAACCTTGTCCTATAACCTTAGCTTTATGGAATCGCGGCTTATCCTTGCTTTTTCGCTTATTAACGTCTTTCGCAAATATAATTTTTCCTGAAGGGAGACTGATTTGATCTTCACCACCTCTCCTATCCTTTACCTTTTGCTTAGTTTCGATCATTTTCTCTGCTAAATGTTTATATAGAACCTTTAAACGTTTTGCATGGTCCTTAACCAATTGCTGTACATAATGCTTCTCGAAATCTGCGTTAAATAAGCTACCTGAATCCGTGTGACCAAATACTACTTCAAAAGGGGTTAAGCCCGTAACTGAATGAATTGAACTATTATAGGCAATAATTGAATACATCATTACTGATGCTGCATCCGTACATTTCTCTTCATATTTCGCACATCTATAAATTTCACTAATGGTCGAATGTAAACGCTCAATTAATCCCATTGAATTAGGATTATTAGGTGAGCCGATATGAAGCTCAATTTTATGTAAACTCAAAAATTCTTTCATTAGCTCGTTGTTAAATTCACTACCGGGATCTGAACTAATCTTTCTAGGAGTGCCGTAAAATGAAAAATACTTCATGAGTGCACGCACTACCTCTGCCGTTGATCTATTGTCTATTGGAATGGCTTGACCTAACTTACTAAATGCGTCGATAATAGTTAAGTAATAATTTCCTTCTATCTGAAAAATATCAATAAATATTTCTTGGAACGGCGCGTCTTGTGTTTGAGTTAATTGTAAAATAGGTTTAAAGGGATTACGATCATACTTCATTTTACAACACGTTTCACAGGCATTAATAAGGGCTGAAATAGTTTCCTGCATATTGTGCCAAAAATAATTTCTACGTATGCTTGCTAGAGTCTCTTTAATACCGCGGTGACACGTTTTGCCTTGATGGTGCTTTATTATAATAGCCTTTTGTTCCTTCTCATCTTCTATAAAAACTACACGCTCCGTACATTCAAACAACAATACTGTATCCTTTCTAAATAATTCTATGACAATGCTAGTGAACTGTTTGCGATGTTCATCATCTTCGAAATAAATGAAATACTTAACCTTTGGTTTAATATACTCTTTTAAAAATTGTTTTACTAGATCCTGGTTATTAGTAGGCAAGAAAACTTCTAAAACCTTTTGCTTTTCACGTGAAAGGTCGTGAACTTGCATTTCGTTCTTAAACCACGTATATACTAAAATTTGATTTGGTTTTGTGTCTATTGCTTCATGTAATATAGGTATACCGGACGATTCTACAATATTAGCTGAATGAACTGTATCCGATTTCGACGTTACAGATGGTGACCTGACTGGGTAGTCACATGTTCTAGGAGAACTCATCGCCGATAGAGTTTCAGAGTCGGGAATAGATATCGTTTCACTAGAATCGCGATCTGATATAGTAATTGTACTAGAGTCGTTACGCGTTCTTGGCCTATTGTCTCTATCGTCTATATTAACAACCATAGATTCGTTTTCGTTATCGGAATGCGTAGCGTTAACCCTAATTCTAGACAAAGCATCCGCGTTTAGATTTTGCTTCCCTTTCTTATAAACTATTTCATAATCATAGTCTTGGAGTCGAAGTCGCCAACGAGTCAGTTTACTACTTGTATCCTTTTGAGAGTTAAGCCATGATAAAGGTTTGTGATCTGTATATATCATAAATTTCTTACCATAAAGATAAGGCCTAAAATGTTTAATAGCCCAAACAATGGCTAGACACTCGCGTTCTATGGTGCTATAGCGTGATTCGGTGTCACTTAAGGTGCGGCTTGCATATGCAACGGGTTTATCGCCTCCAATGGGGCCCTGTGATAATACTGCCCCTAACGCAACATTAGACGCATCAGTCGTTAAGATAAAAGGTTTTTCAAAGTCTGGGTATTGCAAAAGTGGTGCATTCGTTAAGAGTTCCTTGCATCTATTGAATGCGTCTATGTAATTTTTATCTAAAATGATTTTATTCCGTTTTTTCAGGCAAGATGTTAAGGGCTTCGTTACATGTGCAAAATCTTTAATAAACCGTCTATAGTATCCTATAAGACCAAGGAAGGATTTGATCTCAGTAGTTGTTTTGGGTATCGGGTAATTAAGTACCGCAGTAATTTTATCGTCATTAGGTTTCAGTCCGTCTTTAGTAATAGTATGTCCGAGGTAAATTACTTCTTTTCGTAAAAATTCAGATTTGTCTAGTTGTACCTTTAAGTTTGTCTGTCTGAGTCGGTCAAAAATGGTTCTTAATTTTAATATATGTTCATCTAAGCTAGAGGAGAATACAATTACGTCATCCAAGTAGACCATGCAATGTATTCCCTGTAGCCCTCTTAATATATTGTCCATTGCTCTCTGGAATGTAGCAGGAGCTGTTTTTAGGCCAAATGGCATTCTAAGGAATTCATAGTGTCCATACTGAGTGCTGAAGGCTGTTTTCTTAATGTCTCGCTCGTCTACCTCAATCTGATGATAACCACTTGCTAAATCAAGTGTAGTGAAGTAGAGGCTCTTACCAAGTTTGTCCAGTAAGTCAGTAATATTAGGAAGTGGATAACGGTCGTCAACAGTCACGTCATTAAGCCTTCGATAATCAACTACCATACGCCATTTAACTAATCCGGAAGCATCGCGCTTCTTCGGAATTAAATGAACTGGAGCATTCCACGGGGAATGTGATTCTCGTATTACATTGTCTTGAAGTAATTTTTCGACTTGTCTATTAATTTCATCTGCTTGCGCAGGAGCCTGTCTATACGGTCTAACAAAAATCGGGTCTTCGTTTTTGGTATTAATTTTATGTTTAACTTCGTTTGTAAAACTTAATGGGATTTGTTCGCAATAAAATATGTCCCTATATTCGTGACATAGGGCGAATATCTTATTACGCTCTATTTCGCTAGTGTGGTCAAGTCTCAGCTTTGATAAATTATTTTTGAGTAATTCGTCATCTTCGTTGTCGTTGTGTTTGTCGTTATGTACAAAGTTACAATCGGAAGGGTCTGATGTTTGAAGAGGTTCGTTAATTTTCAGAGTCATGGGTGATTCTACGCTATTCTGGATTATTGTTGTCGCATAGCCATTATTACAGTTAACTAGTGCTGAGGGCATTCTTACTCCGGGTTTAAATTCTTTAAAGTCGATTACTGCAACACCTGAGTGAAGGTCGGTAGGAATTTTTACCTTCTGTTCACATCGGGGTGGCAAGTGGATAATATAATCTAAGTTATTATTAATGATGGGGATGTCTGTGTTCCTGGTTCTCAGTAGCAAATGTTTCAGGTCAATTATTGCGTCTATTTTTTTTAGTAGGTCATTACCAATAAGTCCGTCATAGCGTTCGTCTACGTCATACAAATGAAATTTGTGGTCGTCAGGGGTATTTAACGTTGGAAAAAGCGGAATTTCTATAACTTCGTCATGTTGACTGGATGCATGGGTGCTTATAACTTTAAAGGGTTCATATTTTATAAAATTCGGAAAATATTGATAGGCAATTCGGGCGCTGATGAATGATCGCGTGCTCCCAGTATCAATCATAAATTTGGAATTAATTTCAGGAATATAAATGTGTGGCAATTTCAGATTTGGATCGCAATTTAATTCTATGATTTCTCCTTTGTAGAGGCTTCCGTTTGAAAATTTTCTTCATCTGACGGAGGCACATTAATGTCTTCAGTATCGTCAGTGGGTATATAAATATCATTCTCATCGTATTCGTAATTCGTATAGTCGTAAGGATTATAGTCATAGTAATAATTGTCATATAGTAAATTGTCATTATGTATGTCGGTTTCATTCAGTCTAAAACCTTGCTGAGTTATTTGCGGTCGAGGGGGTGCCGTCCTCATGGAAACGTCAGTAGACTCAAAGCGGTTATTTTGAGGAGGTCCTTGACCGAAATGCTGTGGCTTCATACCAAAAGTTTGAGGGGGCCTATAACCAAGTTGTGGGTTTTGATTAAATGTAGGCCTATAACCAAA
>CAJQZN010031249.1:9839-55957 GCA_907164685.1 Colias eurytheme | reverse complement strand
AATTTATAAATTGCAATATATCCGATGATGTGTTATGGTTTTATTCAACCGACTTAAAAAAGGAGGAGGTGTATAATTCGACTGCAGGTATTTATTTTTGGGTTTATAACTTCAGAATTTTAACTGGGTGAACCGATTTTGATGATTTTTCTTTTATTTGAAAACTAGTGCCGGCTCAAAACCAACTTCTTCTGGACGTTTGGAAATGGTGAATTCTCGGCATAATACAAAATGCTTTGTAAACTGACGACGCCTTGAAATCGACGAAATTCTACAATTTGCCTGCGACTTAATCATTTTACAATGTACAAGTACATATGCCATTAAAGTTTTTGGATAGGTTTTATATTGTAAGCCCTTCATCAATTATTATCATTAGTTCATTAGTTTATATTACAATTCTAATTAATTATAATCTTATCATACTACTAGCGTTGCCCGCAACTTTAACTGCGTGGAAAAGATAAACTTTCATGGTACAAACTTTCCTTCCCTATTTTATCCCCTTAAGGGTAGAACTGATGAAAATCCTCTTCTGTCAAATTTCAGCCCGATCCGTCCAGTCGTTTGGGCTGTACGTTGATAGATCAATAGTCAGTCAGTCAGTCAGATTTGAGTTAAATATATTATTATGATTAAAAATGACATTATTTTCCTCCTTATTTCATCGTCTTTTCTAACTTTCAACAAAACTTGAATTTACGAACTATTTTAAGCACTTTCCAATATCTATTTTGTCATTGTAAAGTATGTCAAAGTGCTAAGTTCCGTAACTTGGTGTTGTTCGATATAATAATAGGTTTCAGGCTTCAGTGCTTACAACTCTGTTGAAATAGTTTTCACTTTGTTATCTAGCTTCTATTTATAGAAAGAAAACTATTTAAAATTACAAGCATTTTCAACGAGATTTTTTAAATTTTTCTATTGGCGTGAGAGTAAAATTTTAAGGTCGCGTCATTGCAATACCGTCACGTCATGGAGTAAGGCGACGATTTTTGTATCTTCGAATTTTGCCAAAGAAGTCTCACTCCTGACACGTGTGCTCACACGCTATCTTTTTTTACACTACGCATTCGATCCGATCTCCGTTTTCGAAAATTCTATTCCACTTTTTTATCAATATACCTACGTAAGTAGATAAATTCAATATTCGTCTCTATCTGCTTATTAGCGGTGAAACAATTAAACAAAAATATTTTTAATTACTAAGTATAATAATTATTATTTTATATATCATATTATTATTTTATGTATCATAAAAATGGAAGATTGTTTTGTTTGTTGTTAGTTTATTCCGATTTAACTCAAAACTACTAGACAAATTTTGATAATTCCACTTACATTAGATAGCTCTTTATTCTATCTTTATCGTGTAGCATAGACTATATTTAATTCCCAGATCAACCCGTACGAAGCCGGTACGTCTAGTGCAATATATCCAGAAAGGGTTAGCCGATCTAAATTACCCACACGATTTTAAAACGCGATAAATCGAACCCAAAACTTCCGAAGTAATTTTCATAACCCCACATAAAGTAAACTATTCACGAGCCGATAAACCGTTTAATATTCTAATTCGTACCTTATTATACGTAACAATAACGTGAATGGCATGGTTTATTAATTTATAACACCCCTTATTATTGCCAGTTTATTGTTAATTAATAGATATCGGTGTTAATTAGTTTTGTGTCGAGGGTTTTCTTTTCATTACGTCGAGATCTGTGTTTTGTAGAATTAATTACATAATATTATGTACTGTGTAATTTGTAATTTCTTACATTATATTAATTGTATGCTTACGATATGATAGTTTTAGATTATCTTGATTTCCATACAAATAAAAATTGTCAGAAATATAATTTCAAACTGTATTAAATTCGAATAATTTTAACTAAGCAAGAGTTTTCCAAAAGAGAGAAGCTCTCCAAAAGAAAATCTATTGTTAATTTGCATATATTCCAATATGAGTAACATTCTTGTTTTTTTGGAATTTTTGTCCTTTTACTTTCAGTAATTTGATTATTTTCTCCTCCTTATTTCAATGATATCAATGCAATATCGAGTAATATACAAATAAATAACTGTTATGTTAACATCTTACTAATTTTCCTCAAGTGAATGACTCTCCTTTAACATTAACTCATATTATAATATTATTATAAACTTCATTGATCAGCCTGGTGTTTCTAGCTCAACTATAACAGACTATACTAGACATTGAACCGAAAGTAATTGTTGCTAGCAAAGCACACAATTCTTGAGTTCTATACAAAATAGATGAACATAATATAATGGGCCCTCTTCACAATGGGCAGCGTTGGGCGAGTAGAGGCAATCACCATATCGTAGAGGGCCTAAATGTCTATGATCGGCATTGCAGATGTTTATTCATCGCCGTAATGGCGGCAAACGTCGACGATCATTTGTTGGGCCAACGCTGCCCATTATGAAGAGGATCCATTACATACATTGGCATAGGCAATCGACGGTTTCGCGAACATAAAATTGGTTCGTGTTCTGTAAGCCAACTAGATGTAATACTATTTGTATGAATGTACGAAGGCTAAGTGTATTGAAGTTGGTACGATTAGGCAAATGTACCTGAATGTTTTAGTATTGGATAGTAATGAGAGTTATCAACCAATCTCTAGTACAGAAGGTCTAACGCGATAACGTAATTCTTAAATTAATAGCAAACGCAGGGCTCTATATCATATAATATTATGATGTTATTATTGTAAGGAAGTCTTTATTCACCAGTAGTAACCTTTTTTTGTCAAGGTCAATTCATCAGATTGATTTTTATTATAGGTACTGAATTGTATTAAATTTCGAAATAGACTTTCTCCATTGTGATGTAGAATAACTATGATGGTGATATCGGTATGAAGAAAGCCTTCTTATCATTCTTGAAGAGAACCTAAATAATATGCGAATAAAGACTTAAATCTGTAGGTCTTTGTTGCGTGAAATAATTAGGTCAGAAGAAGCAAGATAGTGGCATCTTTTTCGATTTTATATATAGCAAAATATAAAACAAAAGATTAACGACAAATTATGAATTATGATCTTAATTAAATTTTACTTAATCTTATAAAAACAGGGAATATTCTAATTGTTTTTTAATTTATGTACTTTGCTGTTAAATTAAGGGCTGATTTTTCAATCCTTGGTTAAAACTTATTCATCGAATAACGTATTAAACTACAATTTCAAAAATGTATTCTAATTATTGACCGTATTTGACAGGTGAAATTTTAATATGTTTGTGTAATACTTTATTGGACGGATAAATTTTAACCAAGGATTGAAAAATCGGCCCTTAAATAATTAAATATCTACTCTTGCTCATTAATTATTCATTCACAAACACATAACAAAACTTGGAGAATCACTTGTGCAGTTATGATTCTAGCACCATGTAAACATCGAATCGTTTACCGATTAAACAATTATTCGATTTCAGAATCCAATCGGTGCATCCAACGTTCACGTAACGCTTATCCTGCGATAATCGAATAATCGAATTAGCACGTATCGAATCGAGATAATCGTTTTGTCGTTGATTATTAATGTTTGTTCGGTTTTGTTTGAGTGCAACAGATTATATTGGTTTTGTGTATATGCATATCTTGAATAGTTTTTGATTTTGTTCAATGAAAATTTGATGAGAGTTTCAATTGGTTTAGTGATGAATCGATTATTATTAATTTTATGTTGTAACTGTATTTTTGCAGTAGGTATATGGCTATCTGATTAAGTGTATCTGTGTATATTGCTTAAAAAAAACTTAAATGTGACTCCACACAATAACATTTACCTAATTACAATTACTTTGTAACATTTATTTTTATACACGACTGTCATAATAATTATGTTAAGTATTTTTTAAATCTTAATAATTATTGTTAAGTTTGTCTACATTGTAAGAAAGATTACAACACAATTTAAATAAAATATCTGTGTAATAGCCACGTTATGTTTCTTTGAAAAATTACTTATTTATATACTAATATTATAAATACGAAAATTTGTGAGGATGTGTGTGTGTGTGTGTTTGTTCTCTTTCACGCAAATACTACTGAACCGATTACAATGAAATTTATCTCACATATGGAGGGTAACTTGGATTAGCACATAGGATAAGTTTTATCCCGGAAAACCCACGGGAACGGGAACTATGCGGGTTTTTCTTTGAAAACGCGGGCGAAGCCGCGGGCGGAAAGCTAGTATTTCTTATTTGAATAACAAAATAAAGGATTTTAATCATCTTTTACTCTCGTTAATTGTGTTTACATAATCGTGCATTTATTTATAATTTAAAGCAATTTAAACACGCCAGTATCCTTATAAATTATTCGCATTACGAGGTTTTGACAGAGCGGAAATTGAGTGAGGTACCTGGAATAAACCCTTAAGGATTAACTGGTAAATCAGAATATGTATGCGACATATTTGGTATTACGAGTAGATATATATTACTTAATATAATAATAGTACATTATACTATCTATATAACTTAGTATAATTTACTAGCTTTCTACCGGCTACAATGACGTTGTTTAAAACGTAACAAATTATGAACTAAACCTGGTCAGGTTTAGTTCATAATTTGTTATTAATTGTAAAAATACCGAGTGCGAGTCGGACTCGTGCAACGCATTTTCCGTATTGTGCTATTGAACTGCTTGAAATAATTTTTCCTTTGTTTTTGCTATAAGATAGACAGACGAACAACGAATAAGCTGTCCGTTTTTCCATTTGATGTTCGTAACATAAATTATCAAAATCCGTTGAGCAGTTTTAAAGATCTAAACACACGTAGAGAAAGACATTGAATATTCCTCATGAGCCACTATATTATCTATTAAAAAGTAACGCATCAAAATCAGTTGTGTAGTTTTAAATATCCAAGCATAACAGACAGACAACGGGAAGCGAATTCGTTTTATATTCTGTACTTATTTAGCGATATAAGTAACCTAGTTGACCCGGCAATCGTAGGTTTGACAGGCCACCCTTATCATTTAGGAGTACATGTATAAAAATAGTCTATGAGCTTCAGAACTACCGAAAATGGACAGAAAATCACAAAAATTGGTGAAGCGGTTTTGAAAGAGTGTAGTCACATACACTGTGACATTTGTATGGTATGATCAAATTTAAAGGATTTCAAATGGAAATTATAACATAGGTATATATAATGATTATGTGTTTGTCGAAATAGGACTTGAATAATATTTTTTTCTTTCCTAATAATTATAGGTTTTTGTATGTAACGTTTTTGTGATTTATGAAAAAATTATTAACGCTTTAAATTTTCAATTAATTCTGTATAAATTTATTACTTAGGACACTTTACACATAACCGGAAAAACTCAAACTCAAACATTTATTTATTCAATTAGACTTCTTCTAGAAGCACTTTTGAATCGTCATAACATATTTTTAACATTTACCAACTATCCCAATTCCAAAAGCCATAGCTTGTATCCGAATTCCCGTAAAACAATCTAACTTGCAATTTTAATTTTCACTCCTATAAAGTAGCTACATTTTGCTGATGGGAAGTAAAGCGCTACAAAGGCTTTGCTGCTACGGACACCCGTAGCACGCTACGTAGGGCTGTCACTGTTTTGAATTTTTATATTTATTTTGTTTTGAATGGTAAAAGGGTTTTTTGGTCGATGTAATATAATTAAAAGTAGTGAATTTTAAGGTAGGTATGTTTATCGTTTTGAAATCTTGAAAATGATGTTCGTACATTTTACTAATCGGAAGTAAAGCGCGACACAAAGGCGTTGCTGCTACGAAGCGCTACGTGGGGCTGTCACTGTTTGTTTTGAATTTTGATTTTTGTTTTGTTTTGATTGGTAAATGGGTTTCTTGTGGATTATAATATAGAGTCGTGATTATCGTTTTGAAATCTTGAAAGTGATGTTCATATATTTTGTTTATGGGAAGTAAAGCGCTACAAAGGCTTTGCTGCTACCACACTCGTAGCACGCTACGGAGGGCTGTCACTGAGGGGTTTGAAATTTTGATTTTGTATTGTTTTGCTTGAAAAAGATTTTATGGTCGATTTAAATGTGGATAAGGTATTTGTGATACGTTTAATTATTTGGATATCATGTGGTTGTGAATTTTATGAAATCTGCTTTAAAAATGATGTTTTGAAGTGAATGTTGAAATTGCAGGTCGACGATTTAAAGCTAAGTTAAGATTTAAAAGTAAGGCACTTTAATCATAACATATTGATATTATGTACTATCTATTTAACAGTGAAATTGTTAAAATCTTTTCGTTATTATACAATGTGGCTGAAATTTCATTTTAATATTATAATACTCGTGCCAACCCTACAAACACTAAGGCGTCTAACACGAATAATAAATATATATTAGTTCCTCAGCTACATAATTATGAGTACAATATACTAGCTTGTTTGTAAACATTTCGATTTATTAGATGGAGTGCAATATTGCTAGTTTAAGCTGCATAGTGCAAACATTTGCTTTATTGTAGTAGAAGTTGATTACTTTTATAAAAGACTGAATTTTGTTTAAGCTCTCTTTGTTTATGTGTATCAGGAAATACGGTAAAGACTTAAATTTTTAATATAAATAAATACACATATTTGATATACCTAAATACACCTGTTATTAATTCAAATCTAATTATGTTTATCTGTCCGTTACGCTTACATAAATAAATCACAAGACGGATTTAGATATAATTTGAAAGAAATATAATATATTTATTTTGATAAACAGCTGCTTATTTTAACCACTAAACAATTGCAATAGGGATGAGAGTTTTTCCTCTAGTTTTATCCACGGATGTAACACACAGCTCCTATAGCCTAAAATCGGCTATAAAATTTTTCCGAAGTACAAACGTTGTTAAAATCAATATTGCCTACATTTGCGAACTGTTTCTATGCTGACTCCGACCAAAAAAAAGCCGATAGGACATTGCAGATGCCGAGTGCTTTTAATTTGCCCATAGCTGGGTAAATTTAACTCTGGATGAGCTAAAACGAAGTAGATTATTTTTGGAAACTACGGATTGATTTTTGTGAGTGTTCTGAATTAAGATGCTTCGAAACAGATTGTATCAAGCTTCAACATTGTTAAAAAGTGGTTTTTAAATTATTAGAACAGTAGAACGAGCTCATACTTGTAAATATTTTAAAAATAGAGTTATTTCATATTTTTAGTTCATGAGTTCATATTGTGACATGTTTGATAATAAATAAATAATTAATTCAGAAATATGATTTCAGCTCATAAGTAGTACATACCTACATACATAAATAATTACTCAATTATCACTACATAGTATAAAACAAAGTCGTTTTTTCTGTCCCTATGTCCCTATGTATGCTTAAATCTTTAAAACTACGCAACGGATTTTGATGCGGTTTTTTGTAATAGATAGAGTGGTTCAAGAGGAAGGTTTTAGTATATAATTTATTAGGTTTTAGACAAAGCGGGCGAAGCCGCGGGCGGAAAGCTATTTAAGGTAAACTCATTATCGTTCGCTAACGCGGAATCGCTGACCACATAATATTGAAATTCTATTACCTAACTTGAACACAGACCAAAACCAATACAGATCAACATATTCATCTGGAACCTAATCGACAAACCATACGAATAAAAGCTGATCGGCCATTAAATGTTAACGATGAACCGACAAAATGCGCCTTTGAAAAATCTACGTGACATCTAGCGAGCTATCCAAAACGTGTTTCGAATACAAATTTAGTACTACCACGAGTTTTCAGTCATCTTACTCGCTTGCAAAAATATTGTATGAAAAAGTACTACAGCGCCCCTAGCGGTCACTTAAACAACTAATTTCGGTATTATGAGTCGGCAAAAATCCGATCGAAATCTTTCTGTGTAAACAGATTGTATGAAAAATTCTACAGTGAATCTAGTGTCGCTTCAGTAGTGTAAACTGATACGTAGGTAGTCATTTAGTAAACTTATTTAGGTAGAGATAGAAACCTATTGCACGCCTCATAAGCGAAGCGTTGAGGTGGGTACTAATGTCACTTCGCGCAAAACATCTGATTTTTCAAACTTAAAATGTCTTTATGTATCATACATTGCACTTGTAAGATAATACATACACGAACATATTAAGAAAAAACACTATTTTTAACATTCATGATATTTTTGATGTCATTTTTGTTATTTAAACTAGTTAAAAAACAGTTTAAAAAATTTCTGTCTTGGACGTCCGTGTGTCTGTATGTGCGGAGGATTTTCTTGTTAACACGATAGCGACCGAAATACTTTACTAATCGAGTCTTTTTTTTCTCTTACGCTTGAGTATGCTCAGGAATAGAACCCTTTCATTTTTCAGGGTCTGATTCGATGTGGTTTAATTGTTATTAAATAAACAAAAATAATTATTAATAAATAATTATTAAAAAAAAATTATGAGGCGTGCACTTTTGGATTTTCCAAATTATCGATACTTACGGCCAGCGTGTCCTGTCATGTAGCTAGCGAAAATTATACAGCGCCTCTAGGCCACTTTAAAACCTGATTCGAGCAGTTATAAAGTAAAAACCTATTGACATTTTTGGGCCAATGTTTCCTGTCTTGTAGAGTAGGTATTCAATTTTTTTGTATATGGAAGCTCTTGGTTAGCGAACGTAATATTATAGTCTAAAATGGTGCGCTTCCTTAGAAAATACCTGTTCACTCTAATCTTGAAAATTCGAAGATTTTAGATAATTAAATTAGTACCATGAGTAGCTAATTTGAAGAACGCTCTCGAGAAATAATGTTTCGATTTTAAATTACTCGCTATCGAATGCAATAAACGAACGCAAGATTCGACTTGTAACACATGGTACGGACTTCAGACTTACCTGTCAAATTGTAATATGTATATCCTAAAAGTGAACAGTTGTTTAATGCGGTTGAATGCTGCGTTTAAATGGGCGTATTATAAGTCGAATTGATAGGTTAGATATAGTTCCATTACTTATGGTCGGTATCACAACTGTAGGATATGTTCTGCCCCCCTAGTCAAGTGGTTTTCTGTTAGCGTAGCGTTCAATAGAATAGACTACGAATGTATGAGATTGACGTAAGCTGTAGATAAACGTATCTATAGCTTACGTCAATCTCATACATTCGTATTCTATTCTATTGAACGCTACGCTAACAGAAAGCCACTTGACTAGGGGGGCTGTTTAGTTTATCTGCCAGTTTAAATGACAATTTATGCACGAAAATATGCGTCAGGAAGTGTTATACAGACAAGTTTTTTCTGCTTTATAAGATTTATCTAACACTAGCGGTCCGCCCCGGCTTCGCCCGTGGTACATGTTTACATTTTCTCTACATAAGAACCATCCTCGTACTTCAAGGAATATAATAAAAAAAGAATTATCGAAATCGGTTCAGCCGTTCTCGAGTTATGCGCTTACCAACACATTTTGCGATTCATTTTTATATATAAGAAGATGTAAATAACAGGTATACCTTTTTTTGTACCTATCTGAGTATTAAATCCCACGTCTTCAAGTGGGTGAATTCATTTAAAAAACTATTCAACTAATTTATTTTCTGAAAGATGACAGCAAGGATTTCTATGGATTTTCCTCAGAATTTTCATTCAGAGATCTTTTATTAGTTTCCTTTGATTAATTATCGAACCCACGACCTTTCATTTCAACACCCACGGGGTAACCACGCTCAATGGTAGGTCATTATAGTCTAGGATCCGAATTAGAGTCGACCTTCATCCATCTGATAATCAAATGAGATTTATTTTTTATCAAATAATATAATTTACAAACAAATACGCCTATTATTTTTATTTTTGACTAGCTGTGCTCCGCGCTACGCTCCTTTTGGTCTTAGCGTGATCATAACATATAGCCTAGAGCCTTCCTCGATAAATGGGCTATATTACACCGAATAAAATTTTCAATTCGGACCAGTAGTTCCCGAGATTAGCGCGTTCAAACAAACAATCAAACAAACTAGCTTTATAATATTGTATATAGATAAAAATCACTAGAATAGTTTTTTATAACGACAATATACAAAAATGATGTTTTCAATGTCAGAAAATAAGTTTTAAGTATGAATTTGTTAGTTCAATTTACAAACAAATAAAACCTAAGACGGCTAGAAAAATGTCACGAAGTCTGACTCGGGTCAGATGCGAAGAGAATTCTGTTATTTCACTTGCAATTTGTATGGAAATTTCGTAGTTTTTGAAGTTTCAATTATTTAAAACATAAAGAAGAATATTTACAGACTTACATAGACTATTTTTGTCTTTAATTAACAATTATGATAATAAAGAGAAATCTCGTTAATTTATTTAACACAAAGAGAGGTGAAACTAAAATTTATCATGGATCCAATTACACTTTTGTTTAAATTGATAATTTGAATTTGTATTCATACTGATAACATTTTAATAGTATTTTTTACAAATATCAAAAATACGTATTTTATTACTTAATTCAGACAAAAAGGTATCGTAATTTGATAAAACATACTCAATTCCAATCAAAATTCAAGTTATACTTAATAATAAGTATACCAATTATTTTTTAAGCCTATAACACATTATAACAACCTAAGAAACATACTCCAAGAGCTGCCGTACAAAATACGTTACATATTTCAAGAATTATAAGCATTGCGAGCTAAATCTAAAATTCAGAAATCCATTCAAACATTCTAAGTTCAACACGAGAGCCTTTTGGGACGGGAGCTCATTTCGCTTGCATCCGCTTCTGTACTGGATATTTATAGTCCAAGAGCTACTAAAATTTTAACTACCTATCACATCTACTACCTAACATATACTATTAATATTAACTGTGCCTTCAATCAAGTATTGCTATAGCTCATGTGTTATTCTGGTTTGCAAGCAATATTACTGTAAATTTTCATCCAAATTCATCTAACGATTTTTTCGTGAAAGAGTAACATACATACATCCAACATTTTCATTTATAATATTAGTAGAAAGTGAAAGTAATTCGTTCGTTTGTTTCTCTTTCAAGTTGCAAATATTTTTTTGGTCTGGAAATAGAAAGGAAGCTAGAGACTGACATTATAGGCTACTTCTTAACGCGGTAAATATCTCATGCCTAAAATAAAAACGTATTCGTCTCTCAGACTATATCCAAGTGCACGGTTAAATATTGACCTTATCATAGCACACGGTATGGAAGTAAAATTAAACAAGATATAAAAATGTTCCAAGACATTTTATAAGTATGTGAGGCAAATATAGTTTTCTGTATCTCGACTTAGTCGTAAATCCCTTAAGAAAAAGGAGAACTCTACAATGCGTATATATACTTACCAATATGACCAATATCATAGTATATGTAAATAACTTTAATGATAAATATTAAATACTAGCGGCCCGCCCCGGCTTCGCCCGTGGTACATATGAAAAATAGATGTTAGCCGATTCTCAGACTTACCCGATATGCACAGAAAATTTCATGAGAATCGGTCCACCCGTTTCGGAGGAGTATGCAGACTAACATTGTAACACGAGAATTTTATATATAAGATATTATATACTAGATTTCCGCCCGCGGCTTTGCCCGCGTTTTCAAAGGAAAACCCGCATAGTTCCCGTTCCCGTGGGATTTCCGGGATAAAACCTATTCTATGTGTTAATCCAAGTTACCCTCTATATGTGTGCTAAATTTCATTGTAATCGGTTCAGTAGTTTTTACGTGAAAGAGTAACAAACATCCATACATCCATACTTACAAACTTTCGCCTTTATAATAGTATTAAGATACATAATATATTAGACGATCTATGCCCATATATATTCTTTAATATCCTACTTTGAAAAATAATCATAATAACATAGATTATTTAAGACGCATTCATTTTACCATCACAATTCCGTATCGACATCAATCTTTATTTTTTAAACGAAATAACTTCGAAACGATGCATCGGAACAGGCCCATATATTTTGCAATATTTTCATTCAAACTAAACCAAGTCAATTTGAACTCTACTCCCTTTTAATAGAGGTCATAATAAAAGTTCATACATTCATCCCTGGAGAGAAATAAATAAGTTCTTTAATATATTACTGAAACTTTAATAGCGAACGGGTTTAATCATGAAAATTATTAAAAACTGCTAAAGGCGTGTTTTCTTTATTGTATTCCTGAATCCTGTCATATAAGTGCTTACTGCAAAATTAATTTAAAACCGCACTTTTAACGGATGTACGGAGGTTTATTTATGCATTTAAACGGAATTTTGATTTAAATATATTTCAATTTTAAAATATAGGTAGGTACATGAAATGTTTACGTAGAATGTACAATTATTTGCTGAGAATGCTTGTGGGTAGGTATTATTTTGTATTTTGCTAAACTTATAATAAACTTTAATTAATATAAGTAATTCATTGTGCTAAAGTTTAAGTTTTAAAAGGGGATTTTAACACATTTTAATTGACTCAAAGATTTTAAATCCTTTAAAATAGAACAAATAAAAATTTTGCGTTTACTTGTAACTAATTTCGAAAGGATAAAAAGTGCTCAATTATAGTTGAAGATTTAAAAAATGATTTATATCACAATATTTTTAAGTTCTGTATAGTGTATACTCCTAATTAATATTAGGAGCATTGCAAATTTAATTAAATATAGACAAATAAATAGTCTACACGAGCAGAGCCAGGACGAACAGCCAGTATAGATAAATTAACGCATTATCTTCACAACACACGGATTACTGTGTCTACATATTATTGCATATTATCCTTTGATCCGTATTTACGGTAACCCACGTGAAGCCGCGTGATACAGCAGTATTATTTATTCATTAATTATTCCTTCATTAATTACTACGTAGAGGAAACAGGCAAGTAAGTATTTTGGGTGTTTGTAATTGGAAACATATAATTTTATTAGTGACATATAATATTTGTTTACCTTATTCTGTTGATATAATATTAACAAATACCCATATTATGTTCTATTTTTCACGACATTCATCTACCTGAAATATTTGTTTTTACCTATGTGCATTATGCATGGTAAAATAGGTTTTGGTAGTGTAAAATAAGAATCATTTACTAACATAATATTTGACTAATATATTGTAATCCTACTACTATTATAAAGGCGAAAGTTTGTAAGTATGGATGTATGGATGTTTGTTACGCATATGTGTCTTTCACATAAAAACTACAGAACCGATTACAATGAAATTTAGCACACATATAGAGGGTAACTTGGATTAACACATAGGATAGGTTTTATCCCGGAAATCCCACGGGAACTATGCGGGTTTTCCTTTGAAAACGCGGGCGAAGCCGCGCGCGGAAATCTAGTATTATTATACTTAGGATAATATATGATTATAAAGTATAATTTAGCGTTCTATAAATCTAAACTCTATCAGCAATGTGTAGTCCTATCTATAGGTTTATTCTATACTTACATTTATACATTAAGAAATAATATTAATAAAAATACATAAATAACGCTATCCTGATCAATGATTAAACAATAACCCCGTATAAACTAATACAGAAAACCGCTGAAAAAGTTGCAAGGCGTAACGTAATCTCAATGGTATCTAACCACAACCGAAATTCCACTCAACGGCTCCCAAATTAGAGTCGATTATTGAATGTCTCTTGGTAAATCATTGCTGGCTTGAACAGCAATTCAGCTAAGGGTCGATTTAAATTTCAAATACGCTGTTACTGAGGAGGTTAGGAATGAATGGAGGCGCATTAACCGTCTTGCCGCGTTATATCTATACTGCTGAATGAAGAAATCTTAAGAGCTGTAATAGATTGAGCTAATAGTAGAAATATTGATGCAGGATTGTTGTATTACACATTATAGACTAATAGATTGTAGGTTTAGAGACATTTATTTTCAAAGAATTTTACAATTCACTTATTCTAAAGTTTCACAGTATTTTACAAAGTTGTACACCTTGACAAAAAAAAATAAAAATTTGCGGGTGAGTGGAGATTATTTTGTGCAATAATATCGTCTTATGACGGTCAAGCTGTGTTCGTGAGGAATGTTCACACGGATATAAAGCAACTAAATGTGACATCGATTGCATGAACTAAAATAAATATTATTTGAAAGTTTATTTAAAAATTAGAGTAAATAGTAATTTAGTGTTGACTTAGCTATTTAAAGTAGTATTGTGATAGATTTGATTTGTGAATCGAGTAATAGGTGAATGATTTTTTATAGATACATACATAAAATACTATCCCAGGAACTACTGGTCCAATTTAAAAAAATATTTCGGTGTTAGATAGCCCATACTAGATATATAGGGCGACATAGCTGTATAGAGACAGAGATAGCGACTTTGTTTTATTATATTATTATTTATAATAATTTATTTGTTAAATATTTCTTTTTATATTATACTAGCTGCGCTTCGCGGTTTCACTCGCGTGGCTCCGCTACAGTTGGCTAGCTTAGCGTAATGATATTATAACCTATAGCCTTCCTCGATAAATGGACTATCTAACACCGAAAGAATTTTTCAAATCGGACCAGTAGTTCTTGAGATTAGCGCCGTCAAGCAAACAAACACTTCGGCTTTAAAATACTAGTATAGATTTTTTGTTCTTCTTTTTATATTATATACAAAAAAGTAGGTGAATTATATATCGTCGATAAAACCCTCAAAAGCCTTTCAAGGCATACAAATCTGGCACATTCTCTGAGCCACTAGACTAAACCTTTGTTAAAAAGTTTAGAACAATACGAAGCTCTGACAAAGGCCTCGAGGGTTCTTACATATAAGTTACTTAGGTGAAAAGCCTCCTCAGGCATGGATGGAAATTGTTGCAAATTGTTTTACTTGATGTTACTGAGTTATGGGCATAAAAATATATTTTAAATGAAATCTAAATTGAGAATAAATTTGTATTCAAAGTTAATACTTTTTTATAATATTCCTTGAAGTACGAGAATAGTTATTATGAGGAGATAACGAAAACATGTACCACGGGCGAAGCCGGGGCGGAACGCTTTACACAGACATTGCAAAGCAAGCGAAACCGTGGAATATAACTAGTGTAGGGATACAAATAGTATCTACGTATAATATAAAAAATAACTAACACAATAAATTTTTCACAAATAAAAACAATTATTTTCCATACATTTTTATTCATCTTTAAATAGACCACAAATCTAGAATTTTAAGTCATTAATTTTAATCTTCTTATATATAAAAATGAATCGCAAAATGTGTTGGTAAGCGCATAACTCGAGAACGGCTGAACCGATTTCGATAATTCTTTTTTTATTATATTCCTTGAAGTACGAGGATGGTTTTTATGTAGAGAAAACGTAAACATGTACCACGGGCGAAGCCGGGGCGGACCGCTAGTATTATCATAAATTTAAAAGTTTAAGAAAGAATTCAACGAATTTTAAGGCGATTTCTTTATATTATTGAATCATGTCTACTCACAAACTGCGCACTCTACAAAAATTTTCACAAATTTTCAGATGCTTGCTCTACGAAACATACCAACTAGGCTAATTGCACACTTTTGTACAAGATCCTGCCCCTATGCTAATAGCATAATATTAACATTATATTCAAAGGAATATTCAGCACATTCTTATCAACATTTACAATTTCCTGTTTCATAATTATTATCCTTCGCAACGGGGATGTGAAATCACTACATAGTATAAAACAAAGTCGCTTTCTCTGTCCCTATGTCCCTTTGTATGCTTAAATCTTTCAAACTACACAACGGATTTGGATGCGGTTTTTTTAATAGATAGAGTGATTCAAGAGGAAGGTTTTAGTATATAATTTATTGGGTTTAAGATAAAGCGGGCGAAGCCGCGGGCGGTAATCTAGTATGTAATAACTCGGTTCGCGCCAATATTTTGCCGCGCTTTTTGCAAAATAAACGGATAGGTCAATAGTAACTGTAATGTTAATAATTTAAATATTATGTGATAAATTGAAGATATAATACGACGATAAATAATTGTTCGACGCTGTGTCTGGGCTCCACAATGTTATCTTGGCCCAGTTCGTCCGGCATGCGACTAATATGCCCATTGCCCAGCTCCATTTCAGAAGGGGCTTTTTGCGCTACATTTATACGATTTTTATTATATTCAATTTTTGTTTACAGAAAACGCTGCTGTGTTCGATGAACATCAGAAAACAGTGATGAAATCAACAATAACTAAAGTTCCATGACGTGTGATGTCTGCAAACCTGCATCAGGCCACCGTGGTGGATTTTGAAGTAGCTATATTCTCATGGGAAGCCTGTTTTTGTCAAATGAAACTATGTACATAGATAAAATCAAGTACGACAAAAACAAAAAGAACACCTTCGCTTCATAACTTATATCATACTAGTGGTCCGCCCCGGCTTCGCCCGTGGTACCTACATGTTTAAACTATCGTGTAACTACATGTGTAAACTAACGTGTAATCCAGCGAGTGCAGAACGCATGTGCACGGTTCTGCTGGAATGTCCCACCGAGGGATCACATCACGCCCTATCTTAATAATGCGCGATGTCTAAACATGGAGCACCGCAGGCAATTGCACTTTGCATCCCTTCTCTTTGGTGTTGTCAAAACAGAATCGCCTCACTATCTGTTCGAAAAACTTACCTGGAGGAGTGAACAAAACACCAAATACAACACCAGGGATGCTGCACATAAACTCCTCGTACCCAAACACCATTCCGCTTGTTTTAAGGGTAGCTTTAAACATAACGCCACTAAATGCTGGAACAACTTGCCACCACCGTTACGGAATCTACGAACACTATATACTTTTAAATCTAAACTTAAAAGTATATTATTAGCTCACCAAATCCAGTTTTAGTGGTATTTATATATATTCAATTTACGTGAAAATTGTCCTGAAATATTTATTATTTGTGTATTTATTATGTATTCATATTCGTCGTTAGTCGCGTTGTATCGTCGTACCTATCTATAATAGATCTATCTATATATATATATATATATATATATCTATCTATAAGTTATTATATCTCATTTATTTTATTTTTTTTGTGTATTTATGTATATATGTAAACCTAAGTTACTCCTTTCGTCCCAACTCGAAGCCTTCATAATAAAGGGGGGCACTGAAAAACAGCGCTGGCAATGTTCCTGAACGTTGCAGCATATGCTGAGCTGTCTCCTTTTTGTCAGGATCGTATGACACACCTTAATAAAAATACTGATTGTCAATTTTATTTTCTCTACGTGCTTTTTTTTATGTTATTAATTTTAGTGTTATTGTTGCTATTTTCTTGTCGTGGTGCTTTCTTATTTATCTTTTACGGTTCTTTATGTTTTATGTGTGTGTGTGTTGTGCTGTCCTTGATAAATAAATGTTTCTTTCTTTCTTTCTTTCTTTCTTTCTTTCTATCCTATCTCTCAAGTTGGATCGAACTGCACATGGTATGCGAATTTTATTGTAATCGGTTAAGTGGTTAAGGAGTCCATTGAGGACAAACATTGTGACACGAGATTTATATATATTAAGATTATTAAAAAGATCCTTTGTTAAATTTTACTTCAATAAATACCCAACGAAAAAACTATAATAAACTTAGACGTAGCTCTTAAACCTTAATTTCCATACAAAAGTTATCCATATAATAAAAAGTTTTTCTCAGTAAGCCAATAGCAGCCGTCACCCTTAATCTCGGAAAGTACCAACTAGAATTCGTTTCTGAAACTTGAAAAGAAAATGTAACAAGCAATAAAAACGGATCACACCAGCCATTTTCTGTTACAATAAGTTCTGAAGTGTCTTTCATTTAAGACTATTATATAATACGCCAGGAGGCTGTCGGGGATTTATTTATTTTATCGGATATTACATTTTTTGGTCGTATTGATTATCTGTGGGAAACTTGTGGAATTCACCTTTCTACACTAAAATTGTTTATATTTTATGTACCTAGGTTAAAATATTATTCATTTAACTCAACTTTTAAACAATTAAAATTGTAAAGCAAATTTTCTAGTCTAGTTTTAAGTGTCTTTTTTCATTAATTGGGTTAGAGGACGTTTAGTACAGCGCAAGCTATTTCTATTTTGAGCTTCCATTTTCAATGTACGTCTTCTTAATATTAGGTGCAATCATTTAGTATTCTATCTGTATCGATTATCATAAACTTAAACTTGTAATGTGTACCAATAAAGAATAACACAAACAGTAATTTTCATCGATAAACTTAATTATATTACTCGTAAAAAAAACTTTTTTCTAATCAGAAAGTGTGCACAAAAACCCAACCAGCTCCTGCACTACATGATCCACTTTCAGCCAGTTCGCACCGGTGTGAACTGTTCCACAACAGATGTCGCGTGACAAATAGCGGTGCGGTCCACAGATGATTTCAGGAGGAGCATAAATCTTTACGAGGTATTAGCTGGGATAGTGTTTCCAACGTTCGGCTCTCGGTCTATGCGATATTAATTGAAAGGGGATAATTTTCAGTTATTGCTCTGATTAAATTATCTATTTTGAATGTTAATGGTTTCATTTTAAGTTTAGTAAACGATTTGCGAGAGATTTCGCCCGGTAAAAGTAGGTTATTTCAAATAAATCAAAATGAGGTAATTTTTTTTACCTAAAACCGTTGAAAAAAGACAAAAAAAAACAAAATCGTATGTGTGCTTACTACTTACATCTATTAAACTCCGCAAATAATTTTGTTGTAGTTTTTTTATTAGATAGAGTGGTTCCAAAGGAAGGTTTCAATATATTATAATTTGCGATTTGTTTAACAACGCGGGTGAAGCCGCGAGCGTTACACTAGTTGTACATACATTATTTATATTCCTTACCTAAACCAATATCTACATTCTAGTAAGAATAAAGCTTCACGTCACCAATCACACATCCATCAAACACAAATCACAAACACAAACCCCGACAAACTTTCACGCAAATCCGCTTAAAGAAAAGCGCCTTAAAACATCAATTTTTCACTTTATTATACGAAATCGTTTTTACCGCATCAAAGGAGACGATTGGGCCGGGATCTTTCTGGCAATTATGTAAATCTGTTCTAATATAATAATGGTGTAATGCCTCATCTTAAGTTTGGCGATGGAATAAAGTAATTTGAACGATTTTTGTGTGCGTCGCAAATTGTTAAAGTGTTGTTTTTTGGTCGGCTTAAAACGAGCTGGTGATCGCTGATTCGCCTTTTGTAAAACACATCTTTTGTTAACTGATGCACCTCTTATAAGCTATTTACAAATGAAAATCTATTCAAATTGGTTCAGTCGTTACAGAGATCAGCTGATATAAGCCTTAACTACCAAGTTATGCTAATCATAACGAATTTTGAAACAAATCTAATAATCAACAGGTTTAAATACATATACATCCACACATACACACACTTATGTTCGAACACTCACACCTACAATTATTACACACACACAATCATATGCAACGCGACGCAAAAAAGAACACTCGCAATATAATCACAGAATCCGTACTTACACACACATCTAGTTTAACGAAAAAAATACAGTCACGTTACACACACACATCTACTGTAACGTAAAAAGTACATCCACATAAGTAAACAGAAGCATTTCACGTAAATTCACACATTTATTAGTGTACGTAGCTACGGTCGGTAATTGCAGTACTATAGCGGGTTAATTTTACGGCCACTGCCTGCACGGGCTGAGCGTCATGTCGTTAGCGTACGGAAGTTTTATAATTGTCGTGGCTTGTCAGGTATGTGCTACGAGTTTAATATTTTTGGGCTTTTATATGGAAATCTTAAAGATCATTTACAAAGCTTTAAATGCTTAAAAAAATACAGATACTTACTGTAACAATGTCGTATTCAAAAGGTTTTTTCTAAAGCTATTTTAACGTGCTTCGGTAATAAGATTTATCTTAGCAGAACACGTACTATCAGACAATTTCTAAATTCATTCATTTATTAATTATAATCTATACTAATAATATTATAAAGCTGAAGTTTTTTGTTTGTTTGATCGCGCTAATATTGGTCCGATTTGAAAAATTCTTTCACGGGTACATAGCCCATTTATCGAAGAAGGCTATAGGCTATAATATCATCACGCTAAGACCAACAGGAGTGGAGCAATGTGGGTGAAACCGCGGAGCACAGCGACTAGCTACAGCTAGTAATAAATAAGAACTATGATCAAGTTACTTTTCAACTGCCATTCTATGTCGCTATTATTATATTAATTAATCGTATTTAACCAATAAATTTTGTATTAATGTACATTGTACACCCCTTGTTTTATTGTTATTCCTATACAGGGTGTCCTGCTATTGGTATACTAAGCGCGAAGGGACTTGTAGTTTTGCATACACATACTTAAACAACAAAATTACGTCAAATTTTTTTTTGCTAAATTTTTCCTGCAAATCCATGTACTTTCTTCTCTAGCTTTGCGCAACCGGCTTAGACCGCTTCTCTTGTGTGAGCATTTTGTCTATGAAAACATAATCTTAAACGATAGCTCACGTGCTGGTGGCAAAGTTAGGCGGGTTGCTTGTTAAGGGTGTACACATAGAGTTTTAAGAATTCATCTATTTGAAAAAAAATGCGTCTGGAATTTTATAAGTATTTTTACGTACTCAGCGTATGCAAAACTATAAATAACCTCCTTTGAGCTTAGTATACCAACAGTGGGACACCCTGTATAAATCACCCTGTATAAACAACCATCCTTAAAATAATCGCAAATAGACAAAAGAAGTCCACTCTAAATTATCCTTAATATTAACGAACAGCAATTAACATCCCAGCTAAATGAAGATAATGATTCTTAAAAACACGAAATAATATCAAAAGACAACACCTTAACAATCGTTACGAAAATCTACAGCGCCAATACAATTAGAAAATATCTCACAAAGCCTTGAGAAATAAAAATACATTTCTCGCCGAATAAGAAAGCTGAAAGCTAAAATATGATTTTATTTCATCCCCGACGTGTTGACAATGTTTATTTTTATTATTGCTTATTTCTTGGAAGTTTTGTTTGGGGATTAGGCGATGGTTCTAGCTGTTATAATCTAGTAGTCAATCACTACATAATACAAAACAAAGTCGCTTTCTCTGTCCGTATGTCCCTGTATGCTTAAATCTTTAAAACTACGCAACGGATTTTGATGCGGTTTTTTTAATAGATAGAGTGATTCAAGAGGAAGGTTTTAGTATATAATTTATTATGTTTTAGACAAAGTGAGCGAAGCCGCAGGCGGAAAGCTAGTTACCTATATGTTAGAGGATTCAGGATATACGATTTATAATGAGATCTATAAATAATTTATTTACCGTATTAGATTTCAAGGAATATGCAAGAATATCTATTAACAACTAGCAGTCCGCCCCGGCTTCGCCCGTGGTACATGTTTACGTTTTCTCTACATAAGAACAATTCTCGTACTTCAAGGAATATAATAAAAAAAGAATTATCGAAATCGGTTCAGCCGTTCTCGAGTTATGCGCTTACCAACACATTTTGCGATTCATTTTTATATACCTATAAGATATAGCGACAACTACATACTAATTTATTATCGATGTTTCCTTTTTCAATAAAGCCAACCTTTTTCATTCAAATAACATTAAAAATTTTCATTTTTATGCTCGTGGTCACGCTCTATGTTAAATCTTAATATATATAAATCTCGTGTCACAATGTTTGTCCTCAATGGACTCCTAAATCACTTTACCGATTATAATAAAATTCGCACACCATGTGCAGTTCGATCCAACTTGAGAGATAGGATAGTTTAAACATGTAGGTACCACGGGCGAAGCCGGGGCGGACCGCTAGTTGTTATATAAGCATGAACGCAGCACGTTTAAATTGTTACTTAAGCTTATCTTAATTTGTTTATCCGTAAGTTATGGATAAACAAATTAAGATTACGGACCGTAACCAATATATTATACTCAAACAACAACTCAACTCATATAAATTTACTAGCTGTGCCCCGTGGTTTTACCCGCAGTGTGCCGCTCCTGTTGGTCTTAGCGAGATGATATATTATAGGCTATATATTTCCTCGATGAATGAGCTATCTAATACCGAAATAATTTTTCAAACCAGTCCAGTACTTCCTGTGATTATCGCGTTAAAACAAACAAACTTTTCAGCTTTATAATATTAATCTTGTTAATACTAATATAAAGGCGAAAGTTTGTATGGATGTATGGATGTATGGATGTATGGATGTTTGTTACTCTTTCACGTAAAAACTACTGAACCGATGACAATGAAATTTAGCACACATATAGAGGGTAACTTGGATTAACACATAGGATAGGTTTTATCCCGGAAATCCCACGGGAACGGGAACTATGCGGGTTTTCCTTTGAAAATGCGGGCGAAGCCGCGGGTGGAAATCTAGTATAGATATAATATTATACACAGCTAAAAGGATACAAAATATTATCTTTCTTAAACCTTACAATTTTACTTTGCTTTCAGCAATAGCGGCCTTTACACGCAAACTCTATCGCGCGTTCTGTGGATCGTACAGGATTACGCGCGGGAAAGCCTGCACGTTCAATCGCTCGCGATTACCTTTGTATGTCTCAACTACGACACTTGTTCTTTCGCGGGCGATTATTCGTGTTTGCTTTCCTTAGCGGAATGAGCGGCCGTGTAAAGACTAATCGCCTGTGATAGACCGCGTGAAAGAGGCGCGTGTTGGAGTGTGTGCAATGCACACGGTTTTATCGACAACCGCGTGATTGAAGTGAAAAATGGAGACAAGATATCGGGTGGCGCAAGTTATCATGGTTGCTGGTTTAATTGAACTCAAAAAACTTTGCATTTTTTTTACAACTAAATCACGATTAGCGTCAATAAAACCTTTTTCTTTACAAAAGTCGATAAGTTTTTTATATGCTTGGTCTTTTCAATTCTTGTTTTTGTACTCTTCCGATTTTCCAGAGACATGGGAAAGATCTGTATAAAGTAATAAGCTCCAATACTAATTCCTTGCTCCACGTGCGTATGTCCGCCATCTTATTCGTGCGCGAAAGAATTTATGTGTAAAGGCAACCTGTGTACAATCGTGAGTGCGCGATTGCGCGCACGACTGATAAGCGCGGCATGTGGTCTATCCTTCCGTCCCCTGCACCCTTTATACGCACGATCTTTCACACACGATTGCTGTTTCATGCGCGATAGAGTTTGCGTGTAAAGGCCGCTAATGGCTACTTCGTGTACATTTGAATCATATTCATAGCAAGTTCTTTACAAACCGCCTAACTGCAAGGTGAGTATAGTCTAAGAGTCATTGTTTTATTCACAGCGTAAGAGCTATGAAAAAGAGCGCTAGCCCGTGAATAATACCTTACCTGAAAGCAGTATTATTTCCAGTGTGGAAAAAGGACAGCGCTATAGGTAGTGTAGCACTATCCCTTTCCCACACTGGGAATTTTCTAAATGTATGACGTCTAGGCGCTGTCTACGTGTTTCTGCACTGAATACACTCTGGGGAAAAATTGAAGAGTTACCGTCGAAATTCGTGAGGTAAGTTAGAAAATGTAGCTTATTTGTGTAAAGTTAGGTAGTGTAAAATAAACTTGCATATTTTGGTGATTAAATATTGTATTGGTTTAATAAATTATTTTTATTTGAATCCCATGTTTATATTATAACGTGCGTAGGATCATGATAAAATCCAAAGTTATTATATTTTATATGCATTTTTCCTGTATGTTTTGTCAAATGAATAAATGAATCAAATCAAAATCAAATCAAATCGTTTATTTGCAAGTAAACATGGTATACATAGGTGTTAAGATACATTATTACAATTTACAGCAATTGAAATACTCTTTATTGTACATAGTACATATAAATATATATTTTAACATAGATGAGATAGCTTATAATAGAGATATACAAAGAGCGGCTTTATCGTTCGTCAGCGATTCCTTCCAAGCAACTTGATGTTAAATGTGATGAAACCTGTGGCTGAAACAAATATAACTTTTAAATAACTTATTATTAAAGGTATCAATTAAAATAATAACACAGACATACAGAGATATACAAAATACTATAATGAGCATTTTTTATTACCTATATCTCTCTACTAACTGTGCCCCGCGGCTTTACCCGCATTGCTCCTATAGCCTTCCTCAATAATAATAATCTACTACATAATCTATACTAATATTATAAAGCTGAAAAGGCTGTTTGTATTGTTTGTTTGGACACGCTAATCTCGGGAACTACTGGTACGATTTGAATAATTATTTCGGTGTTAGATAGCTCATGGAGGAAATGCGTGGAGCAGCTAGTATTAGTATAAATTACCTCTACAATCATAAACAGCGTTAGTGCTCCATTTATTTCAATCAAACATAAACACAATAAAAAATTCCATTCAAATTCAAATGTTTTATTCTTACAAATAAAGGATTTGAACTTGAATTTTGAATTTGAATTTGAATTCCATTATTAGCCAATTTGTCTTAGCACAACATCTAGACGTGTACCGTCTATTGTACACTCGACAATGGCTACTGTCCTTTTGTAAAATGAAATTGGTGTCATCGCGTTGTGTTTTCAAATTGCTTGCTATTTTATGTGAATATAGCGCATTATTGTGTGCAGTGAACTAGAAATGTTGTTGGTTGTTCTGTTGTCCGGTTTTAGACTACTTTTTTTAGTGTTTTTTTGGGGGAAATATGTATTTATATGTTCTATGTTTATATTAATATGTAGTGTATGTAAATTAACAAGGACATATTATATTTCTTGCGTTATTATTAATGGATAACCTACACACCGAATTCATATTATTTCACCAACTGAAAATGACGCAGTGATAGACCGCAAAAACTATATTATTCAGGCTTTAAAATAACTCTACTTGGACAGTAAGGAGCACGAAACAAGTATATAATTAATAATAATATTATAAATTTTTCTAACCATTTCTCTGTCATAGTATTCAGACCTGTTTCAGACCGACAGAGACGCGACGTTCCCAAAAACAATGAAGGTTCTCAAATCCTAACATATTTTACTTTGAATTTTAGGTTAGTGTTTTTAATATTTTCATTTATTCTCTAAGGTCCTGTTATTTTCTCGCTATTGCTATTTTATTTCAATTTTATTTCCGTTAATCACTGCCGTTGTTTATTAAGTTGATGTTTGCATCTTATAAGAGCCGTTGACATTGTAATTACAGCTTCTTTAGTCGGTTTTGACAGATTTAATTATAGCAAAGTTTAAAGTTTATTATGGGAATAAATAAGTACTTGAGATTTCTCGATACGATAGATTTATTAGCATTTTATGCAAGCAAAATTGCAGTGTAATTAATAAAAAGTCAAACAATTGTGCCTGTAGCAATACACAGTAATTTGGGACGACCGTAAAATATGTATTATTATAGTTTCCATCAGTTTTTTATAAGCCTTTGATTTTTGTCTCTCTTTTAAAACAAAACAAGCTTTTCAATTTCACCTACGCCTTCGCCCGCGGTGTCTAAAACTTTAAAAATGTTATACTAAATCATTCCTTTCGATCCACTCTATCTATTAAAAAAACACATCAAAATCCGTTGCGTAGTTTAAAGATCTAAGCATACATAGAGACGGACAGACGCGGGAAGGAACTTTGTTTTATACGATGTAATTATGTAAAAATATCTATCGTTTGTTAAGATACAATAAAGTACGAATTTGGCCTTGCATATGAATATTATAAACAAGATTAAAAGCAATTTAACTCTCTTAGTGAGTTATGTATGCGTTGGCACGACTTGCAGAGATTATCCTTCCCTGCATCGATATTTGAGTATATAGGGAAATATAGGGCAGTTGCATTTCATATTGCATCTTAGCTGTAGTTATTTTCCGAATTTATATTGGAATACTTTTAATTATTAGCCTAATCCATAACCGAATTTGTACCTATTATGTTAAAATGAATATTAGGTCCTCTTCCGTCCTCTTTAGTCAAACTATGCAATAAATGAGGCAATGTAATATAGCAGTTTCGACGTGTTAAAAATAATCTATACTAATATTATAAAGGGTTTGTTTGTTTGAACGCGCTAATCTCAAAAACTTGGTACTAGTCTGGTTTGAAAAATTCTTTCAAAATTTAATTTCATGCAAGGTAACTTTTCCCTTAATTATTTTTATTAAGAAAAATATTCTCGAAATTCATTCGACGATTAAAAATATATATTAGGTATAGGTAGTAAACTAAATAGTTGAAATTTTTCAAAAAATATATTATGAATAAAAGGTCACAATGTTCTTGTTTAGCGCATAATACACATTCTCAATTTCAACTATAAAAATATTAAAACCTAAACAAACACGAAGACATAATTTAAACACATCAACATGTAACCTGAAGCCATTATTCCAATCTATTACATTCAATAGAACGCCGCTATATTGTACCAAACTTGATGAAGTTAATTAGTCGCTATCAGTTACCGCGTGAGGTATCGAGTGATGAGTGATGGTATGACAAACACACTAAATGGTAACCATGGAACAGGAATATGTGGGACTTTGGGACTATATTTTGTATTAATTTTATAAGAAGCTAGAGTTATTATGGTAGCTATATAATTTGAAACAATTATTAATAGAATGCGTGAATAATTAATGTCATTCTATAGAACGCTGCTTTATTGTACCAAACTTGATGAAGTTAATTAGTTGCTATCAGTAACCGCGTGAGGTATCGAGTGGTGAGTGATGACAAACAGTCCTCATGGTTATGAGGATTGTGGGCCTTTGGGACTATTCATTATTTTTACACTAATTCTGTTTTGATATAGTTACGTCTTAACAATTGATTTTTGGAGGCATAAGGGTTTTATTGTTCCAAAAAAAGGGAGCTTGACCAGTCTAGTCCTGGCTGACTGAAGGTTGTATTTTAAATTTGTATAACTATCTTTATCATTAATAAGGATTAATTGATTAAAGGAGGGTATATCTTTACAAAACAATCAACGAAAATCATGGGAAAGATTAATCTTCTAATTTAACCCATCAACGATCTATGATAACAAAATTCTTTTATTGTAAAAAATAATATAGTCCCAGAAATGATTCCATCATGGTCACCATACAAATGTGACAGTTTCCGGACTAGTTTATAGTGCTGAGCCATGTCGAATCGATATTTATTTTATTTTCAATTTAAAATATAGGGTCGCTTGTAGTATAAATATTCTTTATTTTTTCATGTTTATGGTATTAATAAATGCCAGGGACAGTTTGTGATATAAACTATTTAATCTCGTATTCATTAAAGGAATGGAAATTAAGAAAAATAAAAAATATAACTATAAAAAAATTTAGAGCCACACATTTGTCTCTCTCTCTCGTTCACAATTATATGAGTAAGTAATTTATGTTAATAATAAATTCATTTAATTCAAACATTCAGAATGATCCTTATAATTAAATGTAATCTTGGCCGTTTGAAACGTTTAGGTGACTTTTAGGGCATTGATATACTGGGCTTGGTAAACGATTATAACCGAAAGTGTAATCTAAGCAATTAGCGCTAATCCATCTTCTGTGTACAATATTAACTCCTAATCCATATCAATTAGTTAAGAAGATAATGCTGTCTACGGACCTACATAAATAGCATGCTAATAGTGACAACAAAGAATATTACCAACTCAACTGCCATTATTAAAAAAAAACAACATACATTGCGTATTTCGTTAAAACTAATCCAATAATGTAGTAAGAAACGAGGTAAGGAAAAGAAAATAGACGCGAAGTTACAGTATCGTTAGGGAATGCAAATTTCATGGTACAGAAAATGTAGGCCAGGCACGCGAACTTTTGACTATCCCTGCCTTCAATGTTGAACTCTATGCTAATGTGATAAGGTATAAAATTCCGTGCTGCTGAGGTGTTTGGAGGCCATTTTGTAAATCGGTGCCTATCGTTCTAGCGACATCTAGTGGTTATAATGACAAATGATTCCCTCGCATTTGTAAGGAGGCGCGAAGCGACTGATTTCACGGGGGAAAAACATCCGTTCCTTTATTTTATCGTCTTTTTTGTATAATGATTCGCGATTTTAGCTCGAAGATTAATGTATTCTTTGGATATGTATTGTTCGCTCATTATATTGTCATGGAAGGATGTGATTTAGATTGAAACTTCTTTATGCAGTAAATTGATGAAATACGTTTTTAAGCTCGATAATGGACTGAATGTTTAGTAAAACGTTTTATAAAAAGATTGGGGTCTCCAATTAAGTTCTTCTTAAGTACAAAACGCTATAAAAATTGGCAAATTTGAACATTGTTAAATAATAATTGTAAAAAAATCCGACATAATATCTTACGTTTAAAAGCAAAGTAATGTCAATCAATAAATATAATGACACACATTATTATCAAAATTGGTACAGGTTAAGAAAAAAATCGAATTCGCAGTATATTCTCAATTTACAATATACATACATTATTTTTTTAATACGTCAATAGAATTAAAGCTTTGATAAATTGTACCTTTCTTTTATCTATGTACGTGAGTTCATTCCGAAACATAAGATTACAAGCAGCTTTGAAGAATTACAGAGAGTTAGCAAAATATAGACCGGTCAAAGAAATGATGCTGAATGTGTGTTTAAAGTTTGTGTTGAGATAAATCTTGAAGGTTGTCTTATTTAATATAGAGGCGTATATTTGAACTATGGTAAGTTGTAAGTAATAAATTATGTTGCCGAGTAATAATTTTTGTTTATTTCCAAGAAGAAAAAAGTTTATTTAAAATTGTAATACTCCTAGAAGGAAAAGTGCAATTGAATTTTATGCAAGTAAAGCATAATGATGAGCCTTCCAAAATTTTATATAATTAAAAAAGGAAAGGTTTTCATTATAAAGTAAAAATCTATTCAATGTGTTGTGTTACTTTATACGAATTAACTAACTAATTAATTTATGAAACTTCTTATTTCAATTGGCCAGAAATATCAAGGGAATGTCCTGTCAAAAATTGTTCCCGAACTTACTAGAGCGTTATGAAAATCCACGACTGCTCTTAAACAGAACATAAATAATTTTAAAAGGCAAATTAGACAAATAAAACATTCGCAAAGTAAGCAAAAGGTTCAGAGTGGAATAAATTAGAAAAGTTTTCGCGAAACGCGTAAACATCAAAAAGTTCATCGCTAATTTACAACGGACTTAGGCCTTATTACTGGTTTAAGTTGTGATTTAATACGTGTTTTGGACACGAAATTTTGCTTTTTTTCGGCTCAGGTATTTTGGGTGTGAAAATTGCATATTGTGCAAACGCGGAAGCTTGTGAGTATTGATGGGTATTTGTTACTCTTTCACGCAAAAACTGCTGGACAGATTTAGATGCAACTTTACACTAATATATTTCATTAGTAACATGAGCTATAGAAACACTTGGTTTTTCTCGTGGGCACGTCCACGGGTGAAACCGCGCGGCACAGCTAGTTGCGATTTCCAAATAATCTCAATTGTGTCTGTTTGTGCTAGACGCGATTCTTGTAATTTCAATCAACTTGCTTTTGAAATCAATGTTAAATTAAATCCCAACTAACATTATATTATTTAAGTAATTTTTGAAGCTAAGTTATTATTTTTCCAATTATTATTTTGAAAAAATCTACCTGAGTATTTTATTTTATCGAATCCCATGCGTGATATAATACTCTTATTAACCAGTTGCCAATACAGAATAATATCAACAATCATCTATTGTAAAATTTCATCCATATTCGTTCAGCTGTTTTTGCGAGTCACAAACTTCAAAATGTCAAAAACACTTAACACACCCCTACAAATTTATCAAAGACTTATCATTTAACTTACAGTAATAACAATTTAGTTCTCCAAAGTACAACTTTCAGCAGTTATTTTAACGACTTGCTAAAATAATCTAACAGGCGTTGAAAAATTATTGCTCCTTTTTAGTTGATTTATGTTTTACGTGATCATTGATGTAACCAAACAATGGGTAATGGATAGCATTGTTTCGTTTTGCTATTTAGCAGTTTGTTTTCTGATAAGGATTCTTCCGTATATATAAATAGGGATGATACATCGCAGACTTTGAAAGAAAGTATTTATTTTTGTGTAATATCATCTATTAGTAAATATTATAATAAAGCATGTTTAGTTCCTTTAAACTTTATTTATTACTAGCTGCTCCGCGCGGTTTCACCCCCGTAGCTCCACTCCTGTTGGCCGTAGCGTGATGATAATATATAGCCTATAACCTTCCTCGATGAATGGGCTATCTAACACCGAAAGAATTTTTCAAATCGGACCAGTAGTTCCCTAGATTAGTGCGTTCAAACAAACAAATAAACTCTTCAGCTTTATAATATTAGTATAGATTTATCAGTATTTATTCTGTGGCAAAGTCATCGAATATTAATGTTCAAAGTTCAGACCGAAATTGAATATTGAATGATTGCACTATCAGTATATTCGAATTTATTTTGATTTCATTATACAGTGGTCTACAGGAATTTCATACAAAATATTATGAACATTTTATTTCCCTAATTCATACAATCCAGAAATATGAATTTCTAAGAATTATTACAAAAGGAAATAATATTTGTAACATGACGATTAAAATACAGTGCACAGTAAGTACTCATAAATTGTTTAAGTAATGAAAACTGTTATTATAATATAACTGTAATAATTACCTACATCTACCTAATTAACTGTAATACTTATCTTTGACAAAATTTTAGGCGCTTATCTTGGACGAACATTTATTATTATTTTACGTGGAAGTATCATAACTCATATATCGAGGATATCTAATTATAGGTACTGACCACACAAAGCAAAATAGTATAAGAATACTATAAAAATTTAGTTTCGAATTTGTAGTGAAATAAAAGAGCTATGATAGTTTATAAAAAGGATCTAAATATAATATGAATAAAGAGATATATCTGACATTCGTCGGAGTCCTGTGGGTGACATTTTTCTACGTCAGTCGTTGGATATTTTTGTTATAGTTATTCGTATATTTTCATGATAACGTCTATTTTCTCTTGCAAAGATATTGTTACACTGTTAGAGATTACATATCAATTACAATTCAATTTATATGCACATACCAGATTTCCGACCGCGGCTTCGCCCGCGTTTTCAAAGGAAAACCCGTATAGTTCCCGTTCCCGTAGGATTTCCGGGATAAAACCTATCGTATTTGTTAATCCAAGTTACCCTCTATATGTGTGCTAAATTTTATTGTAATCGGTTCTGTAGAATTTGCGTGAAAGAGTAACAAACACACACACATCCTCAGAAACTTTCGCATTTATAATATTAGTAGGATAGGAAGGATAGGATTAAAATGTTTTACAATGATCTATGTATTATACTATCATTAATACCTATCTAATATTATAAACGCGAAAGTTTGTGAGGATGGATGGATGGATGTTTGTTACTCTTTCAAGGAAATACTATTGAACCGATTATAATGAAATTTGGCACACGCATAGAGGGTAACTTGGATTGACATATCGAATAGTTTTTATCCTGGAAATCTAAGAGGAACGGGAACTATGTTATTCTTTGTAAACGCGGGCGAAGCCGCGGGCGGAAAGCTAACCTAACACACAATAGCAACTTATTTATTTATTATATTAAATTGTCGCATCCGCGTTTCTTTGTGATATTATTTCTTTGTCTGTATTGTTCTGTGTTTCTTTATTATTTTTTGTCAATTGTATGTCTATGTCTATAGTAACCGTAATTATGCTGCTAAAAATGCTCATGACACTGATGAAGCAGCCCAACACCGAATTCGCAGTCAATATAATATCTTAGGAGCAGTCGTTCCGGATTCGCAATTAAGAGAGATTTATAATTGCAGTCGAGTGTTAACTGCTGTATTTACTCTTTTGAATTTGATGCGGATTTTTGATTAAGTTATTTATGTAGTGACAAATATAAAATAATAGGCTACGCGTTATTTGCTGTGCTCTGCTTTTTATTTGAGGTAAAAAAATAAATAAACTAGCTTTCCGCCCAGGGCATATCCCGCTTTGTCTTAAACCTAATAAATTATGTACTAAAACCTTCCTCTTGAATCACTCTATCTATAATTAAAAAAAACCGCATCAAAATCGGTTGCTTAGTTTTAAAGATTTAAAACTACATAGGGACAGAGAAAGCGACTTTGTTTTTTTTATACTATGTAGTGATGATGTAGGTTTAGTAGCTATTAGTATAGATTTATAGTACCTACCTATACAATATACATCCTTTTCAAAAAGTTTAAATCGTTGTTTACAGGATTTCAACTAATTATTTATATGCTTCAGTCATTCAAGTTACTTAAAATAAAGAGACAGAACAACACTTAATAATATACTCAAAGTATATTGTATATATTATTATATTATTTATATTATATATTATAAAGGCGAAAGTTTGTAAGGATTTATGGATGTATGGATGTTTGTTACTCTTTCACGTAAAAACTACTGAACCGATTACAATGAAATTTAGCACACATATAGAGGGTAACTTGGATTAACACATAGGATAGTTTTTATTTCGGAAATCCCACGGGAACGGGAACTATGCAGGTTTTCCTTTTCAAACGCGGGCGAAGCCGCGGGCGGAAATCTAGTATTGTATAAGTGGGCCCTTATAAAAAGCGAATTTGTCTTATACAATTCTTACGTCACAATACAAATGCATTTGTCATTCAAAACATGTCATAAATAATTGGTACATTGCATTCATTTCAAACAATGGCCACTATAATGACCCTAAAATGGTTATTTAGTACTGTAATATTATTCAATAAGTCATATTTGGTAATGCTGCGCAAGAGTTGGCGCCGACGTTAATCTGTGACTGTTATGCTTATGCTAGAATATGAGGATAAGCCTTATATAATAAAAAAATGTTGTGTGGTTTTATGAAACCACGGTAAAAGTGAAACTGTTCGAACGGTTCCGAACACTGCTTTGTGTAGCGCATGTCGCGTGACGGTCGGCTGCCGAGTAGGTATACCTACTCGGCAGCCGCGATACACGCGACATGCGCTACACAGACCAAAAAGTTTGAGACGATGTAATAAAAGTTTCACTTTAAAAATATTTGAAAGAAAGAAAGAAAGAAAACGTTTATTTAAAGCACATAGTAATTTATACAATACTTATATGCTACAATACTTACTTACTACAATACTTAAAAATACACATTGAAGTGCGTAGTCTGTGAAGCATGAATTTAATATTTTACCTGTAATACGATAAATTTTTATGGTATTAGATCATGGGTTGATGTATAAGTTTTATTAAAATAACAATAAAAACGTATCCTTAATTATTATTCCAGGATTTAATCTAGCAATGCTTTTTTTTCTGTCTGTAGTTTTATAATAAAAGTAAGGTGTTTTTATATGAAAAATAGAAATCGGCATGTTTCAATAATAACTCAACAAATAGCGATTTCAAATGACGATAGAAGACCATATTATAATATGTAGAAGAAATTGTTACATAACGATAAGACCAGTATTAGTAGAGCTTTTTCTTTTCTTTATGTTTTTTTTCTGTATAACAATATGTAATATATAATATTACAATAAATAATTAATACCATAAGCAAGCAAAGTTAAACATGTTATTTTTAGAATCGAAAAATAAGGAATCTTTTAAAGCCCATTCCACACTATGCCTTACCTTGTGTAAACAACGCGAACCTTTAGATTCTGCGTAGGAGTCTAGATGTAGGTCGAAATAGTACTACGCTTGTGTAATTCGCTTATGAATAATATACAACTCTTCCTTTACATAAAAAACAAGGTCGACGGCTTTTATTAATAGTTTTAAAACGATTTTCCCTTTGATTATAAGTTGTGAAAGCTTTTTATGATTTGTATTCGTATGACAAATTGAATATTCAAGAATGATAATTAAAAGAAAGTTTAGTACACGTATCTTTAATTAATTTAGTATATGTTACGTGTTCTGAGTTTAAGAATTATCTTATTAAATAAATTTAATAATTTATCTTCATTCTTGCACCTACAATGTTCTATCATCTATGTAACGACATCATAAGTTTTATGCCTATAAATAGCTGAGGTTTAAAATAATAAGACAATGGTAGATAATGGTCAATTTAAAACCATAATGAAAAACTAGCTTTAGATTCTTTTTTTTTTCGCGTGGTACGTTGTTTGTACCTAACATTGTTTGTTACATTTTATTTTTTGTTATTGAGAATAGGGAAGATCTTGACCACAATCTCGCCTGATGTTGAACTGAGATGTGGTCATGGTACGCGCTTCCCTAGAAGGTACCTGTTCACTCTACACTTGAAATTTATATATATATATATATATATAACTCAAAGGTGACTGATATAGTGATCTATCAACACACAGCCCAAACCACTGGACGTATCGGGCTGAAATTTGGCACGCAGGTAGATGTTAGGACGTAGGCATCCGCTAAGAAATGATTTCCCGAAATTCTTGCGGGAACGGGGAAAATCGGGGATGCACGTACAAAGTCGTGGGCGGAAGCTAGTATTACATAAGACTATAATATTATATAGATTGGTAAATTATACATTCATGATTTAATTTGTTAATTTCAGTTAATTATTAAGTTGTATGACCTACAACTTAAGTACCATATTACTTTATTTGTTTCTGAAGAAACGAGTTTTAAAGAGGTATAAATACTAAGTGTAAAATTAAGCTATTTTTATTGATACATAGGTAAAAACATTATACACATCAAATTGAAATAATAACTGTTGTAATAGCTGCAAAATCCGTCTTTCTCACATGGTACAATTACTACGTTTATCTATAATATTTATTACCTTATACATCGAAATAAAATCAATCGATTTGAAAGAACTCGAATCATCTTCATAGTGCAAGTGACACACATCTTTTTGTTTTAACACGAATAAGATAACATTTCTAAGACCATTCAATAAAGGCTAGCTAAAACCAAGTTAAACCAATGTTATATTGAAGTGCGAACGAAGGTATTTTATCATTTAACCTTTCGAATTGAACAAAAAGTTTGTCCTGAAGTTTTGTTATCGATTCTACTCACAACCCAATGCTGTTCTTTTGTTGGATGTAAAGTTTTGGATACTGGATGTGGCCTAGTTTGAAAGAAATGTGAACTAGGTACATGGAAGTATTTCTAATACGTTTCATAGCAGTGTTGATTCATACAGTGTATAGTGGGAGTATAATTGAATTGTATTGAATTGTATTGAAGTGTATTCGCTGATTGATTTTAAAAGTTCAAAACAATTTATTTGATTTGAGAATATTTTATGATAAAGTCGGTAACTTAATATCATTAAAGCGTAGTCAAAAAACCTATTCGAGCATTTAGTCATTTCTTCAGTTATTTATGATGAAGTAACGGTAACTTAGCATAGTCAAAAAACGTAATGACGTATTTAGTCGATTGTCGAGCTTTAAAGTACTGAACTTAATTTGAAGAACAAACAGAAATTCTAAGGTAATATAAACGCGTAATAAAAAAATAAGAGCACTTGCATTTCTAATAAATGACTTGGCAAACAATTATCAGTAACATAATTCACTAATTAGGTACATTATACCAGTCCATATCATATACCAGTCCATCTAACACCCCCTTCCATAACCCAGTTTCATTCATTCCATTTTTCTACAATAGTCCTACATTGGCCGCGGACTGCCCAGGGCTGTATCTCTATAGTGCAGTCATGGGCAGGCTGCGGCTGGTGTCCCACAACACATTAAATTCTCTAAAGGGCCTCTGCGTGTTGGACCTGTGTCCCCACGTAAGCCTTCCAAAGGACCGGGTATCTTCCTTCTGGTGGTACCCGTGTATTATGGAGAGAAAAATAATAATTATTATTTCTTATAACGCAAAAGTGCTACAAATTGTCTTTAGCAACTGCTAAAAAAGACCGATTCTACTAAAATAAATTCTGTATTTTTAATTTTAATAATTAATTTTCCATCCAGTAGTACTACATCTATGACATCAATTCCTCCAAACCAAAAAGTTCGTTCTGAACTCCAATTAATTATATCGTATAATGAGTTAGTTCACTCTCTCTTGTACGTGATTTGAGTCGGTTTCTTTGTACGAATAAATTATTACTTCTCTCTGACTTGCCTTTCTTAATTAGCGAAATGGTTAGGTAAATTGACTAGTTTTTATCGGTTTTATGCGATAGATTTTATACACCGCCTCCTTGGTACAGTGGTTAACACGTGAGCGTTGAACTGAGGGCGAGGTTCGATTCCCGGTATAGATGAAAAAAAGTCTCGGTCTGACAGGACACTGAAGGCTGATCACCTACTTGTCTCTAAAGAAAATCGATCAGTATAACAGATGTATGCTTAATGCATCTGCTTCCGATTCGGAAAGCAGTATCTTCGGAGAAGAAACGGCAAGAAACTCCATAGTTGCTCTTTTTAATAATGTCAGTTTTACAATTTAATTTTACAAATTACATAATTTGTAATATTATTATCATATGATTAAGATAGTAGAATGCTATATTTTGTATATGATGATAAAAGGTAACCTATAGTTCAATATTGTATTTGAAAAAGTCTTTCAAACATTTAAATTCTAATTTTATTTCCAAAGTTTATTTACTAAATATTTCGCTTTTTTACCGCTTGGTTGCCTGGCAGAGATCACTGCTTAGTGATAAGGCCGCCGATTGTACTACATCTTTCTTGTACCATATTTTCTTCTTATTGTTTCCTATTGTTAAGTAATTGTATTACAATAAAGTGTAATAAATAAATAAATAAATAAATATATTGGTTATAGTTAACTGTTTTCGTTTATTTTAGCAAAAATAATATACAATCTGAATAAAGATAATGAAAGTTATCACATTTCTTATAAGTAGTTGAACGTAAATACCCAATTTCTATACAACTTTAACTGAAAACCTGGCTTAAAACACAACTTACCTTGACGTAAAAGCAGATTATATTTTGCATGAACTAATCTAGCGTATGACCATGAACCGCTTTGTGAATGTAGATGTAGCCTAAAAGCTTAGATAAGTTCTTTGGCCGTGAAGTTAGTAATTATGCTCTACTTAGATCTTACTTGATAACTGTAGACTACGTTCTAGGTCATAGTATCTATTTCCGAAATTATCAGAACTTGAATCTGGAGTTTTTGTATGAAAAAGTGAAGTCCCGTGTCCCCAAGTGGGGTAAAGGGCAGATGCATTATCCATACATCTGTTTCACTGATCGATTATTCTTTAATCTTTAGGGACAAGTAGGTGATCAGCCTTCTGTATCCTGCCAGACTGAGACATTTTTTTTTATTCGTCTCCACCGGATATCGAACCCAGGACCCCTCGGTTCTACGCTCACGCGTCAACCACTGTACCAAGGAGGCGGTCAAGTTTTGTATGAAAGAGTAAACAAATTCGTTGAAAGAAACTCAGGTTTAAATATTTGAAACGTCATGTTACATTGAAATTTGTAACATTGTGAGAGCAGTTTGACCTAGGTATAGGTATGTATTTTTTGTTTTCTAAAATATATTTCTATACGATATTTTCTTCGTCGATTGGAGCAGTGCTCATATCGGTAGATTGTGAGGATGGATGGATGTTTGTTACTCTTTCACGCAAATACTACTGAACCGGTTACAATGAAATTTGGTGTGTAGGTAACTGAAGACCCAGAATAAGACATAGGCTGGTTTTTGTCCCGGTAATGCGGGTTTTTCTACGAAAACGCGGACGAAGCCAAGGGCGGAAGTCTAGTTATGTATGTAAAGATAAATTGAAAAAAAAATCCCTTTTGTTAACTAGAGCTTGTACAAGAAATCATTCGTGCGTAAAATCAAATACGACGGCATTCTAATAACAACCATAGAAGATATTAAAACAGTACACCAATTATAATTGATATGGCCGCAATTACACCGTCTGTCTTGTAAAATCACATAACCGTCTGTCCTCAATTACACCGTTATACACATAATGTCATTGAAGCACGCGAGATACATTCATAAAGGGGAATTCACACTGAATAGATTTAATTTTATCTTTGTTAGGTGTAAAATGTTTATGTGCGTTAAGATTGGTAGAGATTATTGAGATTGAGAGTGAACGTTCGACATTATGCTACTAGTTATTATTTTAGAAGTGTCTCCAATCATTATAAAATTACAATTATTAATACAATTTTATTATATTGTTAAAATACAATATTAATTTTTATATAAATGTTATATTGTGGTTAATAAACGTAGAGAAATTACAGGTACGTCGTTTGTGTAAGGGCTATATGACATGATTTTATTTTAATGGTTGGTTCATATTTGATTGTTTTCTTAGCTTAAGTGTATATTATGTACTTAATATAAGTACGTAATAATAATATTATGATCTTGGAAAATATATTATGTCATCCCCCCTTCACAGTACATGTCTCAAGATTTCAAGACACATCTTCTTATATATAAAAATGAATCGCAAAATGTGTTGGTAAGCACATAACTCGAGAACGGCTGAACCGATTTCGATAATTCTTTTTTTATTATATTCCTTGAAGTACGAGGATGGTTCTTATGTAGAGAAAACGTAAACATGTACCACGGGCGAAGCCGGGGCGGAGCGCTAGTAATTGAATAAAACAACACATAATAATACACTCGCTGTTCAATGTAAACGCTCCTTAACGATTATAGCAAGGTGAGGCAAAATAGCGCCCTTTCATAGCCAACATATTAGTGTTTGATATTTATACCTTTGACTTTATAAAGTGAAGTAATATGGAGTAAACTATTACTTACTAGCTGTTGCCCGCGACTTCGTCCGCGATTACGTCGTTTTAGGTCATTCGTCGTTTAAAAAAAATACGTGACACTTTATTTTTGAATGTTCTTAATTGTCTCTTATAAAATTTAACTACATTAAAATTGAACACTCTGAAAATCTTAAAATCGGAGAAAATTGAAAATCTGAGGAATACATGAAGGAATGTGATTAAAATTCTACATTACTTAGTATTTCAAATAATAATCTAAATTAAATGTAGATTAACAGTTTGAGAGCACCGTTATAGAATATGTACCTAAGTATTAAATTACGTTAGTTTACATAGTAACAAAACAAAAACACGATGACTTTCTTTCGCGCTCGGTACCACAAACTAAGCATGTTAATGGTACGTGGCCCGCGTCACTTGACCCCCCGCGAGTTCCCCTCCTTTGCTATGCGAAAATACATTCGTCGCCCTGCTGTAGGAAAAATTGTAATACTGTGGCCTGGGCGTTATACACGCCCAGGGAGTTCCTGAGTGCCGATAGATGTCCGTCTATCGGCATTTATAACAATCTTATATTAATATCACCATCTTGAGGAAAAGCTTCTAATGTCGATTTAAAACTGCATACATACGAATTAACCTGATGAAACATGTTCTAAAATTGTGAAATGAGTTCAGTTTTAAATTCGAGAAATATTGATAATTCTTGTATTCGACTATTCGTTGTAGTCGAATACAAAATATATTTAAAGAAACTTAGGTTGGCCTTCAGGCAAAAGGGATCCTATCAAATGGTAAACTTGACCTTGTATCTTAAAAGTAAGCATGAAAGGACCTTCTGATAATTGTTGAGCACCAAAGGATCATTTGAAACGCACTACTATAAGAGCGAATATTGTCTAAGAACTGTTTAGATTGCACGTCATGTTCCTCTAAAAGTAGTGATTTCAAAGGTTCCGGTGTATCTTCAAACGAAAGCCGACTCCTCACTCCACTTTAAAGCATTACAAAAATAACATACTACGTTAATATCGCCTATACAGAAGATGATCTGTAATCAATTGTGAGGTTATAAGAAAACCCACTTTTATATTTGTCGGACCCCACCACCGAATTCGTAGATTGATCTTCTATGTTTACCTCTAAGTCATTAAGACTATGCGAAATCTGTCTGCAGTAAGAGGGGCCTCTCGCTATTCGTCCGTTTCCAGAGACCGAATAGTTTCAATTCTTAATCTTTCATTAACAAACTTAATAATCGTTTTTGTCTCAATTAATTGTAATATTCGCGTCCCTACTCTAGTCATTGCTTATGCTCATGTTCATCTTCAAGAGATCGAATAATATTATGGTGCACCCTATCATTTGTCAAACGGTCTTCATATTGAGTAAAAGTTTCAGATTCTCGAGATAAAATGTGACGGCCGTGATCAGCTGTGAGACGTTATACCCTCTCAGTGAAGGTTTCGGTCTCACGGGATAGTACATGCCGTTCGCGGTCAGCTGTGAGCCGCAATTCTCGTTGTGAAGCGGTTTCAGGTTCTCGGCATAACACGTGTTGTTTTCGGCCTAGAGTATACCTCTAACGATTCTTGAGAACTCTTATTTCTCATTTTCTTAGCTTTGCTCGAATTTCGAGATAAAGATTTTTTAGGTGGCACTGATGCATGAAAATAAAAATTGAGTTAAAACGGACTGAGAGTGTTATAGACAAATATAATCAGAAAGCTTCGAACTCCTAAGCTATCGGAAGTTACACGTGTTATTGTGAGTCAACCATAAAAGATAGACATTTATGATGTCGGGAGATATTTTTTATATAATAAGGAGAACATTTCTTTCATACATGATTTCTGTGTAGCTTTAACCATTAAGGTTGCACACGCGACGAAAGCTTAAAAATGGAGTTACTGCTCTGCTCAGGAATATGAAAAATAATTGTACCAAGTTTCGTTTAAATCCGTCGAGTAGTTTTTGTTTCTATACCGGTTATACGGACAAAAATTTTACTGTTTGCTTCTTTGGCATCAGTGTCGATCCCTAATCACCCCGTGATAGTTATTTAGGAAATATATTTCATGTACAGATTTAATATACCTAAGTATACATAATATATTTAGATTCCAATTTCCATGTAACGTTAAATTCGACTATACAATAACTAACAGACAACGCAGGTTACTCTCGTTTCCGTAAGTTGAGGCGGCTACATATTCGGTCCTCATAACATCACTTTTAGTGAACGAAACGACAGCGCGGTTTAATTCGATGCCAACACCATCAGAAAAAAGGAAATATTTTTAATTGTGAAAAAATATTATGATTTACACTATTTTAATATAAAATATATGGCTGTGAGTGTTTAAAAATAAATCCAGCTAGTTTCACATCACACTTATGTTTATAATTAGCTATACGACATGAAAATATACATATTAATTACCAAGCAATAATCATACAGGTAAATACTGAACAAAAGTATTAACAGTCAAAGTTTATTTTTACTAACATTTAACAACACCCATGTAAATGATGAAGAAATGATAATTATCAACGAACTAACCTTTTCTATAATACTTAACACAGCACATTTTTTAAATTATCTTGCTCAACTCTGCTCAAAAATTTGAGGGTTTTGTTGGAACTGTAATGTGTCAAAACTATGATATATCTAAACTACGATACAACTTGCATGCGGAAATGCTCATTACAATCAGTGAATTTAAAGAATAACTAACAACAACTATTCAATTTTATTGAGCTGATGAATATCTTTTGCCTGGAAGAGATCACCGCCGCCTAATAAATATACTGTGTTTTCTTATAAAATCGTAACATAATTTCTTTTATCTACTAAATTTTAATAAATAAGTTCTTTTTGTTATTTTTATCTAAAAATGATCTTGAGCTTATATTAGGCAAAAGTATACATTAACTTTTTATAATTTCAGGACCGCACCTTAAATGGGGTGCTCGGAAAATATGCCTACGGATTATTAATAGAGAAATGATACCTACACAACAAAGTTATGTTGGTTCCATTTTATTTATAAAATATAATGAAAATGGGCAAATATAAAACATATTATGTAAAATGATTAAAAATAAATAAATGAAGCAACTACGATTCAAAGAAAACATCTTTTTCAGTGTGAAAATGCTCTAAGCAATCCTGGATGATGAGTAGGTATAATATCATGTACTCTCATCCCAGTACGGTCGGTACCTCGATAGCCATAACGATAAATATTATAATCAGATAACAGCAAAGTCAGAATAAAAATCATAACTTGTACAGTTGTGAGTGCAAAATTTATGTTTCATTTGGCAATAACATTTTTTTCGGTACTAAAACGTAGTAGTTTGATAGTTGGCTGCCCCTCCTCTCCTTCTTGAAAAATATCCTCCAAAATTACCCGAGATACTTCCAATGATTGAACCATACGTTGGACATTAACTTCAGTCAAAAATTGACGAAGCGGATGATTACTAATTTCCACTTAATCCTTGCTGCCACTATCTTCATCATCAAATCATCAATTTTCAAGTGGTGTTGTAAAATTGTCAGCAGAAATAGTCTTCCAAAGGCGATATAATTTTATGAACATTGAATCTGTAAATAAAAAATCAAACGTTAATAATTGTAAATCAATAAAAAAAGCTACTTACAAATAAAATTTTATCAACAAACTACTGTTCCCAACGCACCTCAAAATCTTGTAAAAGTCAAAAAGAATTCATCATTTTATTATTTCATTCTAAAAGTGTAATATAAAACCATTATAAAACCAATAAAAAACATGAATTGCTATCATTATAAAAAAAAAATACCTATAAAAGTAACAACTTACCTTTTGTGGGAACGCATGGTGAAAATTCACAAAACACGAAGATTGAATTTGATATTTTTGGTTTTATGACATTTATTTTAATTTTATTTATTTATTTATTTATTCAAATGCTTTATAAATATAAATTTATAAATAATAAATTTATAAAGAATAGAAACATTCGATCACGAAATTATGTGGGTTCGAGTCCCGACTCCCGCCTCGTGATCGAATTTTTTCTATTCTTTATAAATTTATAAAACACGAAGATTAAAAATGTAACCAATGAACACAATCAATATTAGATTAATTGTAAATCATTACAATTTGTAATGGTGTCTAGTTTGACTTCAAATAATAAACATCTACCCTCACTTTTAAAAATGTAGTATATTCACACGAAATATAAGCGCACCTTATAGGGAAGGGAAGATATGGGTTAAAGAGTTAAATAAATAACATGATTATATTTAAATTATTAATTTTCAACAGTTGTTCAGTAGTGATAACATGTAAATTGATTTGATTTTTACGAAATCTCATAGATGGCGCTGTTTCAAATTTGTCTTTATACTACTAAATTCATTAAACTGTTTCTCTGCCCAAATTACGTAAATGACATAGTTTTTATTTTGTAAAGCTAGATAATAGCATGGCTTACTCGAAACCAACATTTAAACATGAGTCTTTAGATTGCACGCTGTCGTAGTACACGGAATATGTAAGAAAAATAAAGGTTCACAGCTCCTCCCCCGAAGGTATTATCATGATAATATGTTTAAACTATCCTCACCCGACCTCTTAGGAATATTCATGCAAAATTTGAAGTAAATCTATGCAGTACTTTCTGAGATTAGCCCGGAAATACATACAGACAAACAGACAAACAGACAAACCGACAAACAGACAAAAATTCTAAAAACTATATTTTTGGCTTCTATATCGATTATAGATCATGGATCAAGTATTCTTTTAAAAAAATATTCAATGTACAGTTTTGACTTTCCTACGATTTTATTATATGTATAGATTATTTGTCATCGGAAAAGGGTAGAAATTGAATTGAAGTTTGATAGTATAAGGTAGTATATTATTATTAGTCTGTGGTATAAGCATGTTTTATATCTTTTCAATGTCAAATACATTTATTACATGAATATAATATGTACAGCACAGCGAGGCTATGATCTGAAAAAAGCGTTTGTATGTCTGTATCTCCAGTTCTACATACTAAAATGTGACGAGTATAATAAGCTACCTATAATATTAGAAGACAATATATTATATTAGCCAGGGCAACAGCTATTCGCTTACAAAAAGCACTATCACTTTCTTAAAGAGATTGGAGCATTATTCAAAGATTTAGCACAACTTATAAACCTATATAAAAAATGAACATCCATTTATTATGGCTCTGAGAAAACGATCTATTGTGTATTATGATGACTTGCTTTGATACTCCCACGGGTGTAAGCAGAGCGCAAATCGGACCCATTTTTCAAAGGAATTTTTGTAACACTGCTGCACGAATGTTGGATGTGGCTTTGGCAATATGGGTTAATATTTGTTTTTGTCTTTTGTAACATGTTTATGGTTCGATGCCGATAGTTCAGTATATGAAAAATGTAAAATTTATGGATAGTTTTACAATCCTGGATGTGTTATTTTTAGTAATCTGTTCTGTCTAATTACGTTAAGGACAAAAAGTGTATGTAGTAATGAATTAAATTTCATGGCGTAAAATATTAAATTATCTGCTTTAAAACAAACACGCTCACCAATATACGAAAAAGTCTTCGATAAGAAATAAGTTTTGAATAATTTTAACTTGGTACTCTCCTTTCATACAATATCAAATATTCATTTTAATGCCATATCAATAGTTACAGCTCTCATTTTTTTAATATACATATTTTTTATACAGGGTGTCCCAGTATCGGTATACTAAGCGCGAAGGGACTTGTAGTTTTGCATACACTGATCACGTAAAAAATAGTTAAAAAATTCCAGACGAAGTTTTTTTTCAAATAGATGAATTCTTAAAACTCTATGTGTACACCCCTAACAAGCAACCCGCCCAACTTTGCCACCCGCACGTGAGGTATCGTTAAAGATTACGTTTTCATAGACAAAATGCTCACATTAGAGAAGCGGTATATGCCGGCGTCGTGAAGCTAGAGAAGAAAACATGAATTATCAGGAAAAATTTAGCAAAAAAATTTTTGACGTAATTATGCTGTTTAAGTATTTTTTACGTACTCAGCGTATGCAAAACTATAACCTCCTTTGAGCTTAGTATACCAACAGTGGGACACCCTGTATAAGCAAATACATATTATTAAGCATACTAAATTCACACAGAAATTAACTTAAAAACAAATCGTTTATTACCAACTCCATTATTCTTACTACAAAGTAATGTTTTCTATGCAGTTACTAACCTTGCATTGTTTTACCGTTCCTCCCACGTGTTCTAACTGTCGATCAAGTAACATTATATTCCTTTGAGAATCGCTTTTTGTTTGATAATTGTACGTAATAAAATTTGCTCTAGGCAAAAGAGTGAACGTTATTCGTGAGATTTTGAAGGAAATCTGTTCCTAAATTTGCATTTTTAGAGACAAGAAAGTTGTACTAAAATGTAGTACTATTATAATATATTCTGTGCTAAAACTTATAGTGTGAATTATTTGCTAGTAATATTTCTTTACTATCCGTTCATCCCGGCTCCGCCTGGGTTGACCCGTAATAGCAACATCATAAAATCTTAGGTATATTGTAGGATTCTAATGGAAAAATATTCTTTTTAAATAGGTGAAGTAGTTTCGGACCCTATTAAATTCAAACAAAAAAAAAGACTTTCCTCTTTATAATATTAGAGTAAAGTGAAGTCCCGTGTCCTCGTAGTGAGGTAGGGGGCAGATGCATTATTCATACATCTGTTTCACTGATCGATTTTTCTTTAGGGGCAAGTAGGTGATCAGCCTTCTGTGTCCTGCCAGACCGAGACATTTTTTTTTTCCGTCTCCACCGGGAATCGAACCCAGGACCCCTCGGTTCTACGCTCACGCATCAACCACTGTACCGAGGAGGCGGTCGAATATTAGAGTAGGTTGAAAGTTGAAACGAATTTTCAATCGATTTTTATCAATAATGGCTTCTACAAGAGTCAAAACTGCAGGCTTAAGTTAGTTTAGTTATAAAAGCTCTATAGGTACAGAATAGACACAATAACCTCGATGAAAAGATTACATACATATCTACGATACATTTAATAAAATCGTGATCTCTGATACACATCTTGTAAATTATCTTATATGTATATAAAATTCTCGTGTCACAATGTTAGTCTGCATACTCCTCCAAAACGGGTGGACCGATTCTCATGAAATTTTCTGTGCATATCGGGTAA
>CAJQZN010031243.1:18759-36567 GCA_907164685.1 Colias eurytheme | reverse complement strand
TCACCAGCGACCAATATTTTCATTTTTCTATCCAAAAGTACTCCAAATGGGAAGAGTTGTAAAAGTAACGATGCGGGCACAGCCGGCAGAAGACACGGTAGAGATTTCTTTGCCATTAGCGATTGAACCTGAAAATATAACAAAACTGTAAACTAGAGATACAATTACAATACAATGTACTATAAATACAATGAAACAATCTAATCCTTATCAAATAAAGAGTATGTTATAGTTTATACACTATATTATAGTATTTTAATTAAAAATCTATTCAATATAACTCAGTCAAACTTATATTATGTTTTCTGTAAATATGTAAAGATACAAACATCAGATACTTAATAAGAATTTTTCCGCTTTTTACCCGCTACTGTTTGTAACCATGATAAATAAAATATGCCTGAAACTGTATACGGCCCTTAGAATAAAAAGATACTCCAAATCTCGGGTTTTTCCCACGCAATTATTTATAAATTTCCTAGAATTTCGTGTTAGGAAGATCGTGTTACGTATTTTTAGAAAGAAGCAAAATAATGAAGGTTTAAGGAATTCAATAAAGGCACAATATTATGTGACCTTTAACATATATTAACAAGTTTATCCTAATCTGTTAATATTTTTGGTCAAAATCTGTACATAGTTAGGTACCTATTGCACTAATACTATCTACTCGAACTATATGCATGTTTACAAAATAGTGAATGATTTTCAATTTTGCATCTAATCGACATATTGGTAATCTAATTTGAAATCGGTTAGTGGTAGATGTTAAAAATATGTAATGACGTTTCAAAAGTGCTTCTATAAGAAGTCTAATTGAATAAATAAATGTTTGAGTTTGAGTTAAAAATAAGAGGATGTTTACACGGATAAGGAAGCAGACTTTTAATTGAATTCTTTAAAACAATTGAAGCAAATTTATTACGAACTATGTTTTTACTGTTCTGTGTTACGAACTGTTACGAACTTTACTAAAACATCTGAACGAAAATTGTCTTATAATTCCAAACCTCGAGAGAATTTGGGCGCTTATATTTATTACTAAATTGGATTCTCAAGGATATAACGAAGTTTTAGAGGTCCTATTTTATTACGCTGTAAGGATAAATTTGGTAAGTTTAAGTTAATGGAAAGACAATAGTAAAAAGCTTTTCATTATGGATATTTGAAAAAACAGAGTACCAGGTAATATATTCTGTGAACTAAGCAAATACTTTTCTTATTCATTTTTTTAGGACATTAGATCTATGAAATAAACAGCTTTTCTTTAATGTATACGTTTGCATCCTCGTTTTAAATATTTAGAAAAATAAAAGCATTCCCAATAAAATAAATTAATTCAGAAAAATATCTATATGTTAAGTAAGATCTTTAGATAAATCATAGAAAAGTCGCGATATCACAGTTTTATACATTTAAATATTTTTCAGTTAAACATTCGCATAAACAAAACATCAAAGTAAACTTAGTATTAAATATCAAACTTACATAGTCACTGTTATCGAACTCCAGTCTCAGTACTGCAACATAATAATTTCCCTCCATACTCTCTTTCATAATTGTCACTTTTAACTTCAACGAGAAAATGTCCTCTGCTATTTCATATAATTGACCTGAGAAAAATTATTCAATCGAATCTATATTAATATTATGAAACAGAAGAGTTTGTTTGATTGAACGCGGTAATATCAGGAATCCTAGATTTTAGGTATATTGATTTTTATCGAGAAGGAGCGAGCATGTCATCATGTTTCAAAATGGGATGAAATATTTCTTTTGAGGGAAGACAAAATACCCGGCTGGTTTTTCATATACGTAACACTCAATTTTCAAAAGGTTATAATTCCCGTAGGATACAAGAAAAATGTTGTTTAAGCTGCTGAGCTTTGTTATTTATAGACGGGATTTTTGATATCCTTAAAGGTTACTTTAATTTATGTTATAGTAGAATAATATTTGGGATTAGCTTCTGATTTGTGATAGTAAAATATTTTTTTTTTATCTTACACGTATCAACTTTACGTTATAATATTTTAAATTCGAATTTTCTTCGCCACAATGTATTTGAAATGGATTATTATTGTATCGAGTCACTTATAAATTCAAGTAACACACACTTTTATAAATTTCTCGATTTCATAAAATTGTCAATCTATACCCATTGTAAGTATTACAGCGTTATAAACTTAATTGATCTTTAAATTGTGAAGTACACTATCTTTATTATTATTTAACATAATTAAAAATTAAAAAAATGTGGACCTACCCATGAGATAATGTGTGTATCCAGTTCGTCCACTACTATACACCAATTCAGCTCCATGTCTATGAGCTCTGGTTAGCTGCATCCGCGGCGACCTCATACGTGGGAAGGTGAACCTCATGCGTTGATGAATACTGTCTACTGACTGCAGGAAAGTGCAGAAGTAACGCCCTGTCGCTCGAATCATTGTATCGTACCTATAATATGAAAAACAATTTAAAATGATTGAAAAGTTTCTGAAGACAGCAAGCATTCAGTACACATACCCGTAATTGGAGAAGAACTTGACAAAACATCGTCCGAAGAAGTACATTACTTTTTCCGGTGTACTGAATTTTTCTCTGAGTTCATGCAATCTGTCAACGTTAACCAAATTTAAGCTGTTAACCCTTTGTTTGATAGGAGCTGCAGAGCCCCGACGTTTGTATACATCCATTGCTAATGTGCAGCTGACTTTCCTCGGTCCCTTCATGGAACTTTTCTTCGAACATTCCGATATTGGAGAAGTTGGTTCCGATTCTTTGGACACTTCTTCAGAAACTTCTTCACTGACGACATCAGTTTCAAATTCAATTGGTTCTTCTTTTGTCGGTTCACTTCTAAACTTCTCTAAATGAACACCAAGGCTTCGTCTGTCTCTTATAGCTAGACGCGTAGGAGTAACATTCAGTTCCTCCAATTCGCAAATCTTTTCCGCCGGGGTGGCCGTATGTGTTGGTGACCGTATTTCTTCAGATGAGTTGTATGCTTCAATTTCTTTTTTTGTAACCGCTGTGAGTGCGTTTGTTGAACTGAAAGGACATTTAGAAGATTGGTTTCTATTATCCGTGTGAACTGACGCACTTCGCCATGCCGGTTTGGATTTCAGAGATACTTTTCTGGGAGCTGGGCTGCTTGGCGTGGAAGTTGTTGGGCTGTTTGGGTCCTTGTTTAAGAATCGAGCTAAAGCGCATGCGAGTCGTAGCATGAGCGCATCTGGATATTGCTGTAATAGTTTTAATATTTTATTAGATTTATCTATAGTCGTATGTTAAAATTAAAATAACCGCTTTGTGTACCTGCCGCGTCATAAAGACGGTGTTCCTGGCACCAGCTTCTCGAAGTATAGTCTCCCATATTTCTTCCCCGCATTCTTGCTACAATTAACAACATATTACGTGTTAATGATTATTCGAACTTAGTTGTTTCAGTAATGCTATTAGGAACTTCGTTGTTCTGAGACGTTGTTGGATTAACTGTATTAAGGTATAGTTGTCTAACAAAATAATATAATATTATTCCAACTCAGAGGTAATAACTCAATTAGGCTTGTCGAAAACGAGAGATATTAATGGAAAAGTGATGTAGGTATTCTGACGTTACATATATTGTGTTCCAGACTGACGTGACGAAAAAATACGAGACGAAATTCGTTTTAATTACGTCGGAGGTATTCGCAGGGTCAGTTATCTTCATTAAGTAACAGTACGTGTCGAAAACATTGACCTTGCTGGTAGCAATGTCGAAGCAGCGTGTTCAAATGTCATAAAGTACAGACAAACAATGCGAAATAGTTCCCTATTGTTATTGAAGCCGTTTTAAGATAATCGCAAGTCAATTTGGGCATAGAAGAAATTAATGGAGCTGTTTTAAGCGCGTGTTTATTTGATTGCTCGTTTGATTCAGATGGTTTGTTATAATTCATATTATCGGTTCTGCGCACCTGTGATTATATTTATCTTGTTGGCAAAGTTATTTTATGTATTAATGAGAGGAGTAATTCAATAAGTAACTATATGGCTGAGTCGTACTGGACAAACAATTTATTATTATTCGTACAGAAGTCGTACGAATAATTTGATTTTATCAATTAGACTGCTAAAAAACAAGCTAATCATCCAGTTCATTCTTAATTTTAAATGAATAAATCTACGAATAAATATAAATTATTAGTCACATCCTATATTTTGTACTATAATATAGTTAATTCGAAACAAAACGATAATGTTAATTCGTTTGAATTATTTCAATCTATACTAATATTATAAAGAGGAAAGGTTTGTAATTATGTATGTATGTATGGTTTTCACGCATAAACTACTGGACCGATTTCAAAAATTCTTTCACCATTAGTAAGCTGCATCTTCACTGAGCAACATAGGCTAGGTTTTATCCAGGAAATCCCACGGGAACGGGAACTATGCGGGTTTTTCTTTGAAAACACAGGCGAAGCCGCAGGCGGAAAGCTAGTAAATTATAAAAAGTGAAGAGAGATGAAAAAGTCCGACAAAAATCCCTACCTACGGTAAAAGGTGGAAGTTCTTTTTTCTGGCAAAATTATTGACAAGTCAATAAAAATACACGCAAGCAATTTGACGATACAGTGAAACTTTGAATTCAATTAAGTTTCTTTTCAACTTTCCATGCCAATGCGTTAAGATTTATTTAAAGTAAAAAAATTAGGAAGGTTGCTACAGATTAAGATAATACTCAATTGTTAAAAATTTTAACAATAAAATGAACGATACGCCTATTGTAAATATATAAATAAGATTATTAAATTTTCCAGTTTGCATAAAATAATCGTGCTTTTTAGCGAAAAGTAAAAAGACAATAAAATATATAGGATACCGGCCGAATTGAAACCCTCCTCCTTTTTTTGAAGTCGGTTAATAAACTTTATTCTTGTTTTCAACTCTGACCATAGGTAATTAATATGATCGATATTTGTGTTTTTAAGTCGAATTATTTTTTCCTTTAAAAATGCTTCATTTTTTTTAAAACTAAAGCTAAATACCTACCTCTAAATACTTGATACACAACTTATTACTAAAATTTTTGTTCGTTAAACAAAAATATTGTTTAGCTATCATATACATATATATCTGTCAACTGTGTTTCTATCTTCTCATAATAAATTTAGTTCCAATTTTAAACAGCCCTTAACTTACCACGATGAAATGTTGAACGCTTTCCAGCAGCCAACCATACATGATTGCAAATTCAATTTTCAAAATGCCGTAAAATAAAGTTACACAGATAACGAATGCATTTTTTAAGACAGGTAAAGGACAAGTATCCTGTAAGGCTTTCGCGCGGTAACTGAACGCAAGGGGTGCTTGTCAATAGGTCATTCATTTTCACGACACCATTGTTTTCCTTATTCATCCCAGTAACAATTTGTAGGCTATGTACAATAATTGTATTGCAAATATAATTATTGTATTATTGTTTATAATTTTTTTAATGTAAATAAACGATCGAAGTGAAGAATAAAAAAGAACCGGTCACTGGCTGGATGAATTCTTAAAAAAATAAACACAATATCAATTTCAAATTTCGAATGCTATGCAAAATATATGACGATGCAGTTTGTGTGAACTGTGAGGTCGTGTTAATAATAAGTTTTAGTTTTTATAGTATGTACTTAATTTAATTTTAAATAATTACGTAACTTTTCTTATTGGGAAATTCTATATAAGTATGTTGTGCTTAAAATGTGTCATAAATAAATACGACAACATTCGTGTATTTCTGGATAAGTACTCTCAAGCAGTTTACAATCAAATTATTATGATGCAAAATTTAAAATTTCGCACACGCATCGGGCCTGTTAGGAATTCACGGTATGTTCCTATTTAGCGATTGTTTAGCTTCATCCTTTGTACTTATTTATATTCATCAGCTATGACATATTTCGACAGTGTTTTGATTTAGAAACTTTGGAAAGCACAAGGCATGCAATTGTAAGTACTTAGGTACTTACTTAAAATACTTAACAATAATAAGATTAAAACATAAGATTTTGATATCGTCATACTTCTTTTTCAATGAATCCAGTTTTCTTACGATTTTAGTAGATAATTACCTTTTTCTGATTGATATTTTAAAAGTCGTAGTTATTATTTCGTACCTGTATTTCATCGGAAATTGATTCTTGTATCACTTATAAATTAGGTATTAATTATTATCATAATATGTAATAATGTAGCTAAGAAGATAAGTTCTGTTTTTTCCCTTTAATTGCGATTTCATAAATTATTAAAAAAGTTTTTAAAAGGAAGCACGTTTCTATTTCAGTTCTCCGTATACATAAACTATTCGAAGGCTATGATCTCATGAGGATCAATCAACGTTGAAAATGGTTTTAATTGATTCTCTGATTTGCAGAGACAATTGCCTGCCCTTCGAAGGACGGTCATTGGTGCTTATTTGGGTTAATGTCATTTATATGAAGAAGATCTTTAGAATATTTGGAATAATTACATAATGTAAGTATAAAGATAGTTTTTTTTTTAATTTTATAGGTACTTATACCGAAGTTAGGAGAAGGTTCTGGAGGTCTGGAAATGCAAAAAAATAAAATCTTTTTTCTTACATTCAGGTTCATTTTCCATCGAAGTCTTCTTTTGAGCTAACGAAGTAAGTACCTAATTATTAACTTAATTAGAGCATATGGAAAAATTATTACGAAACTTCGTAATTTTTTTTTATAATATTAGCACAGTATCTATTACAATATTCCCATATTAGTCAGGACATCTTATTGTTGTGTTTTTGCAAGATTTTTGAAAAGATAACCTCAATAATATGGAAAATAATTGCCATATTCAAATTCCCCCATTAATCAGCTAATTGTTCTCCATAAATATCGGTTGCTAGTTTCATGTCCACAATTAATTTGTTGACCGGTTGAAAGCAATCGCGTTTGATTACAAGCTAGTTAACAGCCCTGGGGGTCAATAAAATGCTATATTAATGATACTTTTATATGAGTTCAAAGATTTTATTGATATTGTATTCCGCTTAATAAAATTATGGTTAGCTTTTATGGTAAGGGATATTGACTAAGAGCTTTTTAGTATGACGAGCTGCTTGCATGTAAAAAGAATCTATCAATACTTTAGATATGGATTCGATAACAATATAAATTTGTTAACATAAATACTACATTAAAAATATAACACAAACTCATGTGACACGACATAATTTTACAAAACTAACTACACTTATTAAAATAATTTACGCATTTGGTAGGCATTCAAAAACAAACTCTCTTCCAATAGACTATGAACAAAATATCCTTGAAAATATGATATTTTTATTGTTGAATTAGTGAAAACTTCTTAAGCGGCGTTGGGTAACATCTTAAACTCGCGTCAGGACACGTGGCCTGATCGAAAAAGCGTAAGACGGATTTTTTTTTAGCCCTTATATTACATGCGTAAGACGGATACCATTCCAAAATATCAAACATGCTGAACGTTAATAATCAAGTTTTCACTTCTGCCGGCACTCCCGGAGTGCAACCCGTCTTTTTTTATATTAAACTCACCAACGTTAATTGTTACCTAATCAGAGGCCCTTTGCATACGAGTTCCCACTTCCCACTAAACATTGTGCACGCAAATATGCGGTAGGTACGTCATATTATGACAATAGAATCAAATCTGTAACGAAGACATTTCTCTCAATAAAGATGCCGAACATTGTGTTTCATCCACAGAGTAGAACGAAATAGACAATTTATATGAGGAGCAAAATACGAAGCTGTATAATGATGATTATTTTTTTAAAACGAAATCTCGAGACTCATGAATGATGACAATGACAACGTGTATAAGTTGGGTTGTATCTACTGTAAAAAAAAATTATGTTATACATTACTGAATGACTGCTCTGATTATATTTCAAAATGCAGGTTGCAAATGAAAGAATTATTGTAATTTAATGTACCTATGAAGAAAAGAAAACTCAATCAGATTCAGCATTATAATTTATTAATAATTTTCAATAATTTATGACGTGCACTACCAGGAATACTTGTTATACTTTGCCAGTTATTCTATGTCAGCGGCGTTATATGCGTTCCAGAAATAAGATTTAACTGACAGCCTGATCAAGCGTAACTGCTGAAGGCGCCAGAAATGTTTTATTTAATTGAACAAATTGCCTCTAGCAAATATATCCGTTATAATATCTTAATTAAGGTAGTGGTTAATAGTCTCCTTGATACCTAATGTACATGAGCAATGAAGATTCTAGGTTTAATCCACAAAATGGGAATCGATAACAGATGTCACAAACTTACCCCTTATTCCAGAATCTTCTTTCTTTTCTTACGACTTCTTAGGACAATTATTAACGAACGTCTGAAAAACTAAACATAAGAATTTAGACGGCGCGGCTTATGTGCGACCGTGATTTTATTTGAGTATTCTGTTATTTTTGCCATCATCATTTGAAACATAGACTATACTATACTATCAGCTGAATAGGTACCTATCGAATTCTAATGACACATTGTCCAAAAAAACCCTACACCTACATTTTTATTACTCTACGTGAGCCTAATATGTAGGCGCGTGCTATGTTTGACCCGTAAATTAAAAAGTTTGCTCTAAGAATTGGTGCGTTATGATCGCAACCATCGCACTAGATTCACATTGCTTAGATCGCGGCCTAGATATCGAATGAGAGGAATTTTAAACCTATTGGTTACCTAGATATACACTGACACCTTATAAAAACTTATTAAGTAGGTAAGGCTTTATGCCCGCGGGTCCACGAAGTCAAAAGAGATTTCCATGGGGAGGAGATGTTAAATCGCTGAGGACAGTAGCCTGCATTACTCGTTAGGCTCTTAATTATCTACAGCCACCAAAATCATACCTTTTAATCGTTGCTACCTGAAAGAAACACAAACCAAGACACTTTTTTCATGAGTTTATTCCTACTAGGATTATAAACACCTGATTTTATTTGCCTGGTACGCTTAAATATTCCAATGACTCAAATTTTTATAATATTGTTAAAGGCCATATGGCTAAAAAAAATTGTGTGAGTGAAATAAATTATGGAAAGAGATATATAAGAGACACACAAGAGAACTGTCACAAGATAATGTGATGTGTATCTACGTGAGGGAAGCTGCGGTCGTAAAGCTAGATAACAATAAATGATTTTTTGTTAAATGTTTTTTTTTAAAGTTACTTAGGTTATGTCGTAAATAATCAAGGCCAGAGTTGTGCTTGTGCTAATGTGTGATAATGTTGCGGAGGGTTGTATGAGAATAAATAACTACTAAATAAGCGTCTAAGTACCTATCTGCCTTTGACGTTTTCTTAATTTAAATAATTTCAAGCAAAAGTTAACGTTATGAAGGTAGTTAAAAAATATTATCATTTGATACGATAGCTGGAATTCTGTTCTAGATTATGAAGCTATAGAATTTCTAGGGCAGTCTTGCTATCCAATTTCTAACTGCTCCATCATAAATGTTGTTACTACGGACGTAAGTCTGAATTTCAAATAAAATTCCTTCAACAGTTCTTTACTGATAAAGTTCCTTTATTTTTATTAGATCCTAGTCAAAAGGTTGTCAATCCCCGAATTCCCGAACACAGTGCGTGTAGGTCATGCGTTCACGCATATTTATTTGCTATCCCGGCGGCTGGTCATCTATTCGTAGCGGCGCGGGCGGGCCGCGCTACCCCGTACTTGGATTTCAGGTAAGTTATAAGCATATTATATATATTTTTCTAATTGAAAGTTTTGAAAAAACGAAATTACTTAAAATACGTAAATGTGCAAAAGAAATTAAAACTATTTTTTTCCTTCATACTGAAAAATCTAATATTTAAGTGGGAATATGAGCCTAGTAATTTTAAAAGTAGTGGTCAGTCGTAAAGTTCAACAAATTCCCTCAAAATTAAAGAAGGGGGTAGTTTGAAAGATCCTTAGGTGTTATGGGTAAATAATCTGCTACATTATATTGTGTGTATGTAAAGTAGTACTGAGCAAAAATAAAAATTTGCAAACTATCGTGATTCAAACTTTTTAATTCCCAAGATTCAGATCCAATTTGCTTATTATAAAACGAAAAGTGCTTCTTAAGACGATGTTATTGGAAATTTGTTTTAAGATCAATAGGTAGGTACAATGTACATACAGTAATTTGCAACTTTGATTCTTGAATCAGGAATTGCAAACATGTAAAAAATTGGTAATGTTTACTATTTATATTGTGCGAATTATCTTCCTGCATGGAAAAAATATGCGCTTTTATAAGTCCATGGGAATTTCATTCTTTATCGATTCTTAAATATCCATAAACATTTATCAGGTCATTTTGAATGCCTCTATCTACAAAGCGTATCCGCACGTATTAAATGGGATTTGGCTTATCCAATTTCCATTCTGGCAAGTTAATGTGAAGGAAAATCGGCCTAGGGCTTAATACAGACCTTTATCAGTACCTATACCTTTATATTAAACTTAACGAGCAATTTTCAGTGTTATTTGCAAATTTATTTCTGCTAGTATATAGATATTCGTCGGTTAATCGTAAACCTGGCTTCTACAGGATATAAACTACAAAGCAATAAAATCGGATCTCTTTGGGGACAATTTATGAGATTGAGAATTTTATGTTGAATTTCCGTTATCTGTTTATTGTGACAAAGGTAATCGAATCAGTAAAAGCCATATCATGTTTGGTTCACGGTCGGTCGTTTCTATTAGTGAAAGTGTGAAAACAAGCCATTAACACAATTGTTCAGAAATGAGCTAAAATTAATTACAATAGGCGCCAATTGAGGCTGTCATCTCTATAGAAACAGATGTCCACACTAAAAAAGGTTACTGGGCCATATTCATAGAATCCCAGATCGTTTATTGGTAAGGGAATATAGGACGGTGCGATCTTGACTGTTGATGCCCTATTTAGGCATAAATAATTTAAACACATTCTATACAATGTAGTCAGTTTTGCATTGCTGCCCTTTCATGCAACACATGTAAGATATGTGAGAATTAAAACATTTGAACATCGTTAATGGAATTGAACAACTACCGAGGGATTTGTGAACATACAGGGCAATTAGTTTGAAAAGCTAGAGCGCTTTTATATGCTATTTTAAACGCAATCCAATTTGGGTGTAATTAAGAGCTGGTTATAAATCTGTAAGGATTAATTACTTTCAAGAGGTAATTATTAAATATTAATTACGTTTATAGCTCTATCATTTTGAATATTTGATCAATATACAGTATGATTCAAACTTGGTAATTGAAAAAGCTCTCAAAAGTTAATGACAAAAAATACTTAAATGAAAAAGATCGTCTTTTTAGGCAGTATGTGGCGAGCCGGAGTGATTTGTCTGGCTCTACTGGCCATGCCAGTGATCAGTAAGGAGCTAGCTGAGGTATCCAGGGATGAAGTGGAACTGCCGCAAGCACAGGAACCAGATCTTATCAACTACGACGATTACAACCCTTTTGGGGAGGATGAAAATGGTATGTTTTAGTAACGTGTTTAGTGCGAATTCATAATTTGAATAATGTGTGAGTGTGTGTTTTATATTATTTGTGTCACAATGACAATGGTTAAAATTATCCAAAATTATTTTAAAACGAATTTAAACTTAGAAATAAAATGTATTCGTAAAGTGATTCTATAATTGCGTATTTATAAATAAAAAATCAATCGGTATATCGGTAATTTGGTTTACTAAGGAAGGACCAAATGAAAATTTTCTTTAATTTTCAGCAGTTCTTGCTGAACGAGATTTCAGGGGCTCTACTGCAGGTAAAATAAATTTTGCAAATTGGCTTTCATAAATTATTCATGTCATGTCATGCTAAATTGGGTAAAATAGGAAAAAATCAAACATACAATTATATAAAATCGCAATCAACTTATAAAGTTAATAGTTAGGTACGTTTATTATCAAGTATTAATTATAATTATCCACATACCTACATAATTTATTTTCATTTCATTCATAGATCAGCGTAGACTTAGAAGACCTTTGAAGCAAGTAAATCGAGGTGATTGTCTATTCATTCCCATGCTTATTCACATCATTTTCATTGCTTAATCATCTCCAGACTGTTTTTGAGGATTTTTTACAAACATAATTTGTTTTCAGCTCCACCAGTGAAATGTATAGATGTCGGAAGATCGTGGTCTGATGGAGATACGTGGAAGAGAGATAATTGTACTCTTTGCCAGTGTTTTGGAGGAAGAGTCAATTGCTCTGTGCTGCCTGCTTGTCTATCTGGTAAGTGTTTTAAAATAAGAGTACTTTATTTCACTATTTTTTAGGTGGGAAATTTGTAATGTGGTATTAGGCATTGAGTAAAATATCAATGCAATGCTTCTCTTATTAGGTCCGGTTTCGCTTATAAAGTTAATTTCTAATACAAAACAAATATTTTGGATTTGGATTATTCAATCAGTCAATCTCGATATATTTCATAAAAATCTGCACTGCATTTATATGTGTGACACACGAATAACATTCAATCTCACCGATTTTGACATAGGAAAATTATCATATTTCGAACTTGTGCTTGTTTTTTATTTCGCTAAGTGGTATATTCGCATAACTTTTGAATAACGTATGTAATTAGCATCACTATTTTTTTACCATTTTTAGGACCATCAACTCCCTCCCGTCCGACAATAATCGCCCAACCGACGACGCCAGTGAGGGGTGTCACAGGGTCCCCAGGGGACGACGGACCCCCGGGACCACCTGGAACTCCTGGAGTCAATGGGGTGCCTGGAGCACCGGGTATACCCGGACCTGTTGGACCGATGCCTGATGTGAGTAATAAATTCTATAGCTGTAAATAATAAACAGCTAAAATATTACTCGAAAATAAAATAGTTACGGATTAGATTGGTAGTTTAACTCACACTTAAATCTGATGATTTTTGTAACTTTTTGTAATAAGGTTTCCTTTACTGCTTAATTAAAAAAAAAATCAGTTAAAAATATTTTATTAGGGCATTATACATTGTTTCATTCTATCGATCTAATTGGATTAACTTTCTATACTTAGGTAGAATTGAATCTGGACTATTTCTGATTAATGTTGCCATTTCTATCTATTAATTGATTTGTTTATTTCATTGCATTATTACTTTAATAACGAGTTTATAACTTTTGGAAACATATTTTAGGTCAATGCATACTTAGCTCAACTAGCGGCTACAGCTGGAGGTGACAAGGGCCCAGCTTTCGACCCATACCACTATATGCAGGCGTCCGTCGGTTCTCCTGGCGTTAGAGGAATACCAGGTATTTTATGGAACTAATTTCAAGGTGATATTTAAGACAAACGCAGAATTTACTTAGAGTTTTGTGACGTCTATCTATATAGATAGGGATAGTAAAATTAAAATAGAAACATATATTTTATGCTAAGTAATAATGCAATAAAATAAACAGAAATCTAACTGTAATGTTTAGAGGTAGATTTAAGAAATATAAGAAAATCCGGGCAATCATTCTTTTTTTTTTTTGTTGCCAAAACATAGTAATTTATTAGTGATTTCTTTAGGTACATTTGATGCATTTTTAATAGAAAAAAACCTTAATTATATTAGTGTTATCACTAACAATTGAACACCTCAGGTCCGCAAGGCCCGCCCGGGCCGCAGGGGTTCCAAGGCCCACGTGGGGAGCCCGGCGAGCCCGGCCCCAGCGGGCCGCAGGGACCGCCCGGGGAGAGGGGGTCGCCTGGGTTACCGGGGAAAGACGTAAGTTCGCTAAAAGTTTGTGTTAGTTGGAATAGTTTTTTAATAGATTCTTTTTATTCTAAACAATCATAGACAATAGTAAAATAGTTGTTCAAGTGTATTATTAACATCTACAAAACTTTTTACTATTGTTTTGCCAATCCTTTGCAATTATCGCTGCGGAAACAAAAACAATACGCATAATTTATATTTCTTTTTATGTCCAATTAAAGGGTACACCAGGAGAAGATGGTGAACCAGGGCCACAAGGAACAGCAGGACAACCGGGAGCAAGAGGGTCACCAGGTGTTCCCGGTATACAGGGTTTGAAGGGACACAGGGGGTTCGATGGTAAAGACGGGGCTAAGGGTGATCAGGGGTTGCCTGGTGAAAAAGGGCCAACGGGATTACCTGGACAAATGGGACCTCCTGGACCTGCGGTAAGTTTTTTTTTATACTGAAAACTAAAATTTTATGATGTTATTTAAATATTTGAGTTATTATTATGATCAGTTGAAAAAAAATATGGGAAGTAAAATATGGACAGTTGGTAAAAAAATATTTGCCGGTTTCTTTTTCTTAAATTTTACTACAAAGAGTACAAAAGCAGTCTAATAATAATATTTAAAAGATATGAAAAAATTATCAACATGGGCAGTTTTTGCAGCAGGGCAGGGCTTGAGAATTTATAATGATTATAATTCATACGTAACTAACTGACCAATTCTTAATTTATTTCATTATTATTTTTATACTTATTTTTTCTTAACTGCCGAACTTATAAGTTTTAACTGCCGAACTTGTCAATAAACATGCACTCATTATTTTTCATATACCATTACTACTTTAAACAACTGTTGCTATATATCATAGCCAATAATTTTTATGATTTCAATTATTCTGTATACGAATTTAATGATGCTTAATTGTTATTGTAATAGGGTCCAATTGGCCCTCGAGGTGAACGCGGTCGTGAAGGTCCTCCCGGAACACCCGGAATGCGTGGAGCTGATGGAATGCCTGGACCACCTGGACTTATTGTAAGTATTTTTATTATGAGCTGTATTCGACTTTACGCAAGTATTTTATTTAGAAATAAAATAATTTTTAACGTTTTTAAACGCGATCAATCAATTCTATTTTATTTATCGCGACATGTTTACGGTGAGACATGTTATTATTTTTAATAAACTAGTTTTAAATATATTAGTTGTATAAGTCTGTGATATTAGTCATTTTAATAGTAAAATATTTTTTGTATATATACAATATTAGACACCAACTTGCTAGTTTAAATTTTTCACAATAAATGAAGTCGTCATATTAAAACAATACTTTAATTATTTTTTTCCAGGGCAACGTTGGAAAGCCAGGATCTCCAGGATTTCCCGGTTCGCCAGGCATAAAAGGAGAAACAGGACTTCAAGGACCAAAAGGCAGTCAAGGTATCCAAGGACCGCGAGGTGAAAATGGTCGTCCTGGACAACCAGGAGAGGCTGGACCGCCCGGTCTTGCTGGTAGAGATGGTATACCTGGTGAGAAGGGAGTTCAAGGACAACCTGGAGCAGCTGGACCACAGGGTTTCCCGGGACCTAGGGGTATACCTGGTGTAGCTGGTGACCCTGGAATGCCGGGGGCTAAAGGCATGCCGGTATGTATATGTTTTAGCATGATTTTCTATTGAATACAATATTATATACATTACTTGCTCTGAAAAAAAAAATCATCAGATATCAACACATGTTTACCAGTAACATGTCTTCAGCATGATATAAAAATCATGATATTGATGATTTATTCGTTTCAACACAAACTTGTTAGTTATAGTAAAAAAATACAATAAGTAAACAATTACTGTAGCTATGTGCGATTTTGAATATTGTTAATCAAGCCATTTATTATTTAAGGGTCAACCTGGTGAACGAGGAAATAAAGGTGAAATGGGTATCAGAGGTGAAACTGGTTTACAAGGACCACGTGGTTTACCCGGTGTCGTTGGACCCGAAGGCAAACGTGGTAAAAGAGGCTTAAGAGGACCAGCCGGTAACACTGGACCTCAAGGAGAAAGAGGATCACAGGGTATGAGAGGATTACCAGGAGCTGATGGACCAATGGGCTTGAAGGGACAACCTGGAGAACGAGGAAATGTCGGTCTCCCCGGTACCAAGGGAAGTTCTGGCGACCCTGGAAGACCTGGACCTCAAGGTTTACCAGGTCAACGAGGCATGATGGGCAGACCTGGAATAACTGGAAAATCTGGACCACCTGGAGAAAGAGGTATTCCTGGAGCTGATGGTAGACCGGGTGAACAAGGGCCGCAAGGTTTACAAGGCGCGCCTGGTTTGATAGGTAGCCCTGGTGAGAGAGGATTGCAGGTAATTAGTGTAATAAGTAAATACAGATGATATCAAATTAAGTTTGAATTTAGAATATTGATTATTATAATATTATTCAAATTGTCATTAATCTATTTTCTTAATAATGTAATTATTGTACTTAGATCAGTACAATCATACATATATAATTAACTTAAGGCTTAAAAGATTTAAAATAACATGAGTAAATAATAAGATGAATTTAATCACCTTGTCCGGTTAAACCAAAATTACTTAAATTATATCTTTCAATATACGTATATTCAATCCGTATTCAAATAAATTACAGGGAGAACCAGGAAAAGATGGAGAGTTAGGTCCACCTGGAGTACAAGGACCAAAAGGAGACGCCGGTCGTGATGGAAGTCCAGGAGCGCAGGGTGCTCCAGGGCCTGTTGGTCCTACTGGTGATAGAGGACCTGCCGGACCTCCTGGACCTACAGGTTTCCCTGTAAGTCTATGTATACTTAGTCAAATAAGTTAATAATATATAAACTAATGGTTTTTGTCCGCGACTTTGAACGAATCTATTTATTAAAAAGAAAGAAGGAACAGTTTTTTGTCATAATAAAAAATTATTTAAATTTGATCATTTATACAAAAGAGATTTTAACGGATTTTGATTAATAAACACCTACGATATGCAATGTGCATCCAAAGTTTTCAAAAATGTAATAATTTTGTAACAGGATAAGAAGTTTGACATTAGTTTTACTTTCGCAATTTCTTACTAGAGGTGCCGTAAATTACATTCAAAAGTTATTTAAAATTCATTAATATGTTAGTCTTATTTCTTCAATTTATGAACAACTAACCTGTATATAATTATAGGGTATGCCAGGAGCTGCAGGAGTACCAGGATCTCCTGGAAAGGAAGGAGAAGCTGGTGTTGCTGGACCACCCGGGGCAACGGGACAAGCTGGACCCCGGGGAGAAAGAGGTTTTCCTGGAGAAAGGGGTATCAATGGATTACCTGGAACTCCTGGAGAAAAGGGCGAAGCTGGCGCGCAAGGAGCTGATGGCCCTATGGTATGATAGTTTTCTTGTTTGTTATAAGCTAACTTAATCGTTAAGATGAACTTTTATATACTTTTCACAATTTATAATCCTTATAATTTATGTTGAAATGTGTTTTTTTATACAAATTTAAAATATTTTAATTCAGTGTGGTAAACTTTGAAATTGCTTTGAAATGTATAATTACAAACTTTTAATAATTTAAGTTCATATTTGCGCGCAATCATATTATGTTAACTTTTAAATTTTTAGGGTCCAGAAGGGCAAAGAGGTAGCAAAGGTCATCAAGGGCCGATGGGTCCTATGGGAATGCCTGGACCAAGAGGTTTGACCGGATTAGCTGGTGAAAAAGGAGAAAGAGGATCAACAGGACCGCAAGGAAATGAAGGACCACCTGGTACGTTTTAATTTCGAAATGTTACTCTGCAATAAAAATAAGAAAAATAATGATAAATTTAAAACATGTTTTTAATTTATTTTATTATAATTGTTTTTCTAAAATCACAAGTTTTCCTATATAAATATACATTAAACTTTTTATTGTTAATTCTTGATGAAATTGCTTCGAAAAAGATTTGGTATCTAATCTAGATAATTATTAAGAGTCCTAATACAAAATTGCGCTGGACGAAAGCTAGTATTTT
>CAJQZN010031243.1:0-13759 GCA_907164685.1 Colias eurytheme | reverse complement strand
GGGCTGCCCGGGGCCATGGGGCCGCCGGGGAAGGATGGGGATGCGGGGAGCCGCGGTGAGTTCATATGTAGAGATAGTAGGTACATACGAATTTGATGTGATTATATTCATATTTTAATGAATACGAAGTTCATATTATAGCAAAAGAATACGGCGTATGTAGGATGATGGTACAACAAAGGGTACAACTTTGTGTAAACTAACACAACAAACTAAAAATATATATTTCTAGGACCACCCGGTAGAGACGGCAGTCCTGGTCCTCAAGGATCACAGGGACCTACTGGGGCCCGGGGACCTCCCGGTGAGCCAGGACGACACGGAACTCCAGGGCCTGCGGGACCTCCTGGCCCTCCAGGGCCTCCTGGAGAGGGACTTGCTTATGATGCCGCTGCTATTGCTGCTATGTTACAACAAGGTATTTCAATGTTTTTTCTGATTAGAGGAGTTCCCAGTTTCAGTTACTACATTGGTTATACTGATAGGTAAATAAATTCTTTAAAAGAATATTTAACTAAATTCTTTGCATATTCTAAAAATACCCCCAATCAACAAAAAAAATGTTGTGTGGTTTTATGAAACTACGGTAAAAGTGAAACTTTCCGAACACTGCTTTATACCTACTCGGCAGCCGACCGTCACGCGACATGCGCTACACAGACCAAAAAGTTTGAGACGATGTAATAAAAGTTTCACTTTAAAATTTCCAGGTCAAACCAAAGGCCCAGACCCACTAGGCGACGACCCGAACATACCTCCACGATTCTTCAAAGACGACCTACCTCTCGCTGAAAGGAAGCAAATAGTCATGAAAGCGTATGAAAGGCTCAAAGTGTCTCTCGATAAGTTCCTACGGCCTGATGGAAGTAAGGAAGCACCTGCTAAGACCTGTGGAGATATCAAATATCATCACCCTGAATTTAGCAGTGGTAAGTATTATTTTAAATTAAAAATTGTATTTTTCTGCTCTTATTTCGTGAACTAAAATGTTGATCGAAGTTGATAAAATCTTTGGGAAAAACGATCAATTACGATTCGGAAAGTTTAGAACGACAAAAAACTTCTCTGTAATATTAATGTAACCTTCAGAATTAAAAACATAAAGGTTTTACCACAAGTAAACTATGTATTGGTACCACCTATACTCACACTTCAAATGTGGTTGTGTTCTTTCAGAAAAAGTAAAATAAAAAAGAGACCAAACGAGACCAATTAATCATGAAAGATATAATATTTTTTCAAAATATCCTTACTTATCCCTATTCCTATTTCTCTATAGGCCAATATTGGATCGACCCCAACGCGGGTGACACCAACGACGCGATTCTCGTCCACTGCGATATGGAAACTGGCGCTAGCTGTGTGTTCCCCAAACCTATTGAGTCTAAAGAAATAACACATCATGGTAGAAATGAAGCCTGGTTGAGCGAAATGGAAGATGGCTTTACGGTAAGAGTAATAACGTTTTGGTGGTGTATGGTATCCTTAATTGCAAATAAACTTCAATTGAAAAAAGGTTCTTCATCATTAACTCAAAGATGGTCATGGTTTCATATTAGTACTTTATTTTATTGTTATTTTAGTTGTTTTTTGTTATTTTACACCAATTTATACAGAAGTTCTTCTTTTATTGACTTAACAATATCTTTATTTATTTATTTTCAAGAAACATTTCTTTTACACGATAAACTACAAAAAGCCTAAAACCATATAAAAAATTCTTTCTCTAGCTCTAGCTCCATTCTTCCCACTGACATTTGCTCTACCCAAATCAACCTGTGCGACCTTTTTTTCCATATAAACTCTTCACCATACACCAAACATCATTTTTGTTTCTCCTATCTCATTGTTTCTCTTGCCATATTTCATCTCTCATTATATTGGAATAAATCTTTTTTGTATTGTATTGTATTGTATTGGTTTGTATTGTATTGTATTGTATTGTATTGTATTGTATATTCTTGCCAAATTACGAAGCAACAAAATTTTCCCCAGATTTCCTACAAAGCTGACCACAGCCAGCTCACATACCTCCAACTGCTCTCAGTGAGCGCGGTACAAAATGTGACACTACACTGCAAGAACACAGTCGGTTATTACGATCCAGAAACAAGGAATTATAAACATGGCCTCAAATTATTGGCTTTTAATGACGCCGAGATATTGCCTAAAGCGAACAATCGGTTGAGATATACTGCCCTGTTGGATGAATGCCAGGTGAGTTGGATTATACAAAAAATCCATATAAGAAGAGTTTTTTTGAGAAGATGGTTCAGTTCTTTGACAATTCATGAATGGCTGGACTGGTTTTTAGGGGTTTGTTTGAGTTGCCTTTTACCGGTTACCTAGATAAGATACTCATAAATCTAAAGGTCTTTAGTATAAGTAAATTCATGAGTAAATGTAGAGTTATAAATTTTAGAACCTGAATCTGGAAATCCATTCCAAGATTTCCAGAATTTTAAAATAATGAAAAAAGGTTTCTGAAACCAATGCGACAGCAATGTAAAATTGATGATTGTCTATATACCTATTAGTACACAATAATTACTAATTAACAATAATTTTTATACACTAAACATTTATTTCTCCCACAGCACAAACAGCAAGATTGGGCAAAGACGATAGTACAATACGAAACCGATAAACCAAACAGACTTCCTCTACTGGATGTAGCCGTGAGAGACGTTGGGAGAAACAACCAAATGTTCAGAATAGAGCTGGGACTCGCTTGTTTCGCTTAAAATTTTCACGTATTGAGTATTCTAAATTTAAAATTCCGTATGTTATAACCATATAACTTTTTTAAATTTTTAAATTGGCACTGACATCTAAATTTCAAATTTCAAAAGTCACTTTTTTAATGTGACACTGGCCAGTTCGTTCATTGGCATAATAAAGAAAAAATTATTGTATTGTTCCATTTTTAAAACGTTGCCGTAAATGTTTTTACTTAGATTACAAAATAAAAGACAGATGGAGTGATGCCGAACTAAACCGAAAGATTTATCGTCATTTCCATAAAGCTATGTGTGCTGTCATTTCGCCGCTGCACTGTACGAACACGGTGCTTCTGTGTGCGTGTTATGTTACCAGATAATGAAAAATTTCCCAAATTTTTGCCCGACTACGGAAGAAAGAGGGTTATGTTTTTCGAGTGTAGGTATGTATGTATAATATTTCTTTTACACGCCCTGCAGTATAAACTGTTGGATCGATTTTGAGTTGTGACTTGTGAGGTGTCATTGCAATCATCTGAATTATGAAGGTAGCTGTGGTGGTAGTGACGTAGGCTACATAAATTATTAGCAGACATGTTTTAATTTTTATTTTAATGTAAATTCGGGTTTTTGATATTATTTTATAATATTGTAAAAATTATTTTGTTACATAAAGCACCTATCTACTAAAGTTATACATGGACAAAATAATTTTATTCAATTTTTATTAAATAAATTACATTAAATTTATTAAATAAATTACATTAAAAAAAGTTTTTATTTTTCAAAACATATGAATGCGAATAGCGGTAGTTTTTAGTCGAGAATGCGGGACATTTTATTTTCATCATATCCATCATGGAGTTCACATGAATTAAATCGCAAGCGAAAACGACGCTTTTTATAAAAGTAACAAAAAAATGTATAATGCTTTTTAAAATAATCTAATAATGACCATGAACTTTTATTGCACTATACAAATAATCACATTCACGATCGAAAAATCCAACAGCACTAAGTACCCTGAATATCTTTTAACCATTTTACCCCTAAAAATGGCAAATTCATTTTCAAAATACTGGCAGCATACGTTGAAGTTTTGAATTCCTTCGTATTTGTAAAATTATTATTTGTATACAAAATTAAATAAGCCAAATAATCTACAGAAAATCTGTAAAACGATGTTTTATCTTTTTGTTTGTTTTCGGGAACAAGTCTTACAGCGTTTTAATATCACAAGACAGCATTTTTTTACTAAAATATCAAACCCCTTTTGACGTATTGCATGACACTAGAATCGCTATAGCACTAGCGGAGGAACGTATTCGTTTTTGATTTCGTATTTTCTTTGACAAGGGCGATGAATGATTGACATGCTCTATCTGTATTTTATTTTGTAATCTAAGTGTTTTTATTTTTATTTTTTAATAAAGTCGTGGTCGTCTATCATGACGTTCACTTGGTGCTTTGATAAGAGAAATCATATCATTTTTATTGAAAGTGATAACTGTAGATGCACTTGAGATAAATTCATATTTTGAATATGTATTACATTTAAGACATATTATATTCGATATAAACGAATTTACAGCATTTATACAATAGTTTTGTAAGTTAATGCCAAATATATTTATAAGTGATTCCTATTTAGAATCTCATAGGTTAGGTTTTGTGAATAAAACAACAAGATATTTTTGTATCAAATTAATTTTATTTCTAGTTTAAGTACTTAAATTTGTAAATAAATCGTCACAACATTGTCTTATAATAATTTATAATGGTCCATAAGGCTGTGTACATAATTGTAAATAACCTTAAATATAATTAAGTTCGTTTAAATAAGAAAACTGTAATCCTATTAAATTTAAGACTAAAGAGATTATCAAGTACCTATATTTACACTTTTATAAATATCTCAATTAAATACCTATAATAAAAGGACATTAATATGAAAATTTGTTTTATTTAAAACATTTTTCTTGTTTAGAATTTTATGAAAGTGATAGACGATAGTATTTTAATCAAATTAACTTTCATTATTATTACATACTTTTCTATCAGTAAACAGTCTGAATCGAATTACTAATATGCATTCAATTTGTTCCGTGAAATTAAAATCTATAAATCACATACCTAGTATGTAATATATGGTCAGCCAAACGAAAATGTTTTCTATAAATTCAAGAGAAAACAATTCTTTTCATAATAACAATTGTTGGTAAAGAATAAATATCTATAAGAACAATATAAAATTACTCAAAGCAAGAGGTTTTCCTGGAACAAGATACAAAAGGCGGTACATCACAAGAGCATTTAGTACACTTTTCATCCACGGTGACCTCATCTCCAACAGACAGGGTCACATTGCCGAAGGAACATTGTTGACTGATGCTGCGTAAGTTGAGACCACGTATCACTTTTGATGATGTGGATGCTGTAAGGAGACATTTTGTGATAAGTCGAGTGTAGTGGAAATAATCAGATTCAGATGTGCAAATAAGAGGTGAGGAGAGGTGCTGAATTTGATTCGGGTTATAATAGTATAACTTCATCTTCGAAGGTCATAAAAAGTAGTATTTTATCGACATATTTGTAAAATCGATTCCGCAGACTAACAAACTCATAATTATTTATTAGCCTCCATATAAGTAATTAATTTTTAAATGGCAAGTTATTAATTTTCAGTCCATAGTTTAGTCTAATGGTCTTAACTAATCTAGCAATTATATATCAAAAAATTTAGTATCTTAAAAGCATATCTATTTCTTTACCAAATTCTACATATTCGTTGAAAATATAATTGGGAAGATCTACGTAAAACTATGTTAATTAAGAACACTAGATACTTACGACATTCAAAAGCAATAGGACAACTCCTCATATTTCCCGCGAACACAGGTGCGCAATTATCGAATATTTTATCTTGATAGTGTATTTCCAATCCACAGTTGATATCTCTACAATACGACGGATTGTCAGTGGTGCCGTTCCATTGCGCGGTACATATGCAGGTTTTTCTTGTATTCTTTGGTTCGAAAGTTTGCCCCTCCATGTACGTTTGACCATCTACTTCACACGTCTTCAGCTTGGCTATTTCATCTTTTCCTGTAACATAGAATCCATGATACAAGTAATTAAAATAAATGTTCTGAAATAACACAACTTAATATTTACTTTTAGTATATCATTAGCTAGATATCTTCTGGTATTTGATAGAAGACTAAAAAAGTTTGGGCCAGCCTTCGCAAAGGCAAGAACAAACAGACAAGTGATACAGTCCACAGAATAATATAATATTAGTATTTCGTTTATTAAGGTTGACTATCAATTCATAAAATTATAATAACCCAACAATCTAGGAAATGATTGTATAAATATTCCGTGAAACAATGGGCCGTCTACATTTCCGTCAAACTTTATGCCTCGCTTTTCCATGCTACTCACGTAGTCTTTATTGTTCATTGTAGCATCATTTAATAACATTATACAAATAATATTATGGTAATGGTGCACACTAAAATAGTCGCTTAGTCATAAAGAAACAGTTAAGTAAGAATAAAATAGTATATTCATATAAGTATATCATATAGGTCAGACTCTATTCGTTATTATAGAGACTGATGTATAAACATGGTAGATAAATTATGTTCAAATTTACATTCATCAACTACCCAATAGTTTTACATGATTGGTCATTCACCTTTACCACAAATGGAAACAGAATTAATTTACTAAGAACATCAATAGAAATAACAGTTGTCTTTATTGAAGGAGAGCGGGTCACCAAGAATTAGTTGGCTGTAGTCACGATTGCGGGAGCGATAGAAATATTTGCACACCATTACGAAAGTCTTTCATGTTAAAAGCATATTCCGAAATAATATAATTACATAGAATATAGCCATATCGTTTATTCACTCGGCAATTTTAATTGACTACGAAAAGGTCAATACTTGCGTATTGTATTTTATATTTTGTACATGTATTGCATGAGCAATTAATTCGGACTCACCGCAAACGGTGCCGGTACTACAGCACGAGTCTAACTCGTAGGTGTTGATACATTGCTGCTCTTTGTCTGAGTCGAAGATCTCCACGCAGTCGACGGCCGCGCAATCGAACTGCGGTCCGGCGGACGTACTGCAGCTGCAGGCTTGCGAGCACGGGTTGTTGATGGCCACCTGAGGTATGGTGGAGCGATCTGCGTATGGTTTTCCTCTGGAATTATATCGTTTCTTGTTACTTTTCTGGAATCTTAACTAATGAAACTTTTTAGTAGATTATTAAGCAGGCTAGGGTATGAAAATTGTTTGATTAATCCTTCTTTCTAATTAAATCTTCTACAATTTTTTTATGTATTTAACCTATAGATGCACAAAAAATGTTTCTACCGATAGGTTACCTATTAATTATTATGTTCAACATAGGTGACATAGGTCATGTGTAATCTACTGTGGTATATACCTAGTAGAGTTTCTTATTCTTAGACTAGATATCAATGAATACATATATAAATGTCATGCACAAAAAAGGTTTATACCGCGAAGGTAACGGACTTTCCGAATGATTGCACAAAAGGCCACAGCCCACGTTTTTGCATTACTGTTTATTTTATACCTTGTCAAATAAAGCATCTTTTCTCGGACTTCAAAGGTCATTATCACAAGGTTTGTTTGAAATCTTTTCCGCTAAAACATTGTCGCTGAAGGGTAGTGTTATAAATTATAATTGTTATTGTTTATTGAATTGTTTTTTTGCTTTCACGGAAGAACAGAATAAAAATTATGCCTAAGATATAGAGCCAATTAAAAGCTCCCAATACCTATGAGCTATTTTAATATAGACTTTTACAAAGTCTAAGGATCCCTGCATTCAATAATTAATGAACAGTAGGCAATCGATTGCAAATTAATCACATAAAATTAGGCAGAAAAGTAGGTACCTACTACATGTCTCATGTAAAAGTTACTGCTTGAAAATGAACGGGAAAGTATCCGTTTACCAAGTATGAAGTAAGTATATCATTTTTTTATATTAACTACAATAATTTAAGGACTCAATTATATAGGTTCAATATTTGGTTAGGTTATTTTATTTAAATACATATATTCTGAACTAGATAATATTATAGCAAGTAACCGAAATATTTTAAAAGGGAACCCATATAAATATTTTAAAACCGAAATATTTTATTCACCTATAATAACACATGCTAGGGTCAGGATGCAGGTCTGGACAGGTGAAAGCCTCAGGGCAGATCGTGGTGTTATCAGCAGGAGGGACCGGAGTACAACCCAGCTCGAAATAGAAGCCTGCCAGGTTACATTCACCAGCTAGATCCGTTTTTGCTGTGCCGAGCACTGAAAAAGGATATTATTAGAAATTAAAGATTTTATCGTAATTTATACATGTTCTAAACTCGCGTAAAATCAAATACAAATAAATATTCAGGACAATTTTCACACACGGCACGATGGTCCCATACTAAGCCTTCGCTTGTAAGAAAGAATAAAATATCAAGAATATTATTATTAACAATTTAGCTCATAAATAAAGAAGACGTTCACGTTAAACGAGAACGTTGACAGTGTATTTTTTTTCTTATAAGTATGTATTATTTTAAATAAAAGAAATGATAAAATGCAAGAAATAACGTTTATTGGACATTTCAATACTTGAAAGCTGATTATGTTAGCTTTAGACGAAATGAATAAAATAATCCTATTCCTATTATTGGATATTTTACAATAATATGTTTAACGAAAACATTTTACGCAAATACTCAAAATTAATATTAAGGTATTTATAATCTCTAGTGAATATATATAATGCATATGTGCACAGTGCAATATAAAATTAGTCGTATGTGTAAATGGATAGAACTGTTTACATTGAAAATTTACATAACCAGTAATGTATTTAATTTTATATGGATTGTAAGTTATTAGTTGTACTAATTCCGGATCATGTTTCATTTGCGATATTGCAAGTGTAACCTTAGATGTATTAAAATGCATAAGGTGAACCAATTAAATATTACTGTTTATACTAAAAACTCCTTATATTAGAAGATATGTTATTATAAGAAATTATAATACGAAAATTCGGAAATAAATATGATTATGATTAGGTACTATCCTAAACTTAAGTAAGGACAAAAATATAAGACTCCGAATAAAATTTAACTACTGTTTTGGTGATTTATCTCTTTACTTTACTGAAAGTCGTTCAAATTACGAGAAGATATTATTTTATGGCTTTCTTTTATGATCATATTGATTTCAAAGAAAAATATTCCTTGTTATCCAACCAATAATTACTTTTTATCACAAATACAAGTAAATTCAGCGTACAAGTAAATTCGGCATTATTTAATAAAATAAATCACAATCCCACTTACCGAGCATCACAAATAAAATCACATTTATCATTGTTATAAATAAAAACACTAGCGATAAATATTACTTAATATTATTTAAGTGTTTTAATCAGTAATCTCTACGTGCAACCCAAAACAACTATTGTGTTTGAGTGAATACTGAGCAAGAGGAAGCCTTGATTTTTTATCGTGATTTAAAAATAGCAACGCCTACATACATTTTAATATACGACGATACTATACTTTGCCAATCGATTTGCTAGGAGTGTATAAAGTGCATAGGTGAAACCGGTACAGAGAATCTATCCATATGCTTTTCATTGTAGATATATGTCTGTGATTGACACAACTTGAACTTTAAACATAATATGTATTTTATTGGGACAGTCGACGCGGTGCTGGTCTCCACCCCTATGTCATCGACATTCCACCTATAGGTACGCACTAAGCGTAACGCTTCTTCCTTTCTCGTGCGTACCAGTAGGGAATGGAACAATCTTCCGGCCTGCGTGTTTCCTGATAATTACAATCTGGACTTATTCAAAAGAAAAATGAATAGGCATCTATTAGGTCAGCATGCTCCATCCTAGACCATGCTTATCGCTTTCCATCAGGCGAAGCGATGGTCAAATGCTTGCCTAATCTCTAATAAAAAAAAAAACATTGACTTTTCAGATCAGAGAGAGATACATGTACATCATATTATGTCACATTTTCTAGATCTATTTGAAACCTATATCTCTCATATTTTTGCAAATACCTGTTTTATATAGCACTCTTCAGGAAAAGGCAGTGGTTCTTTTTTGCACTCAATTGAAACACATACCTTCACTGTGAGTCACCTGTTACCTGTACCTATGACCGAGCTTTGATGCAGTGGTGTAGCCAAATAACTTATAACCCTAGTGTACTAGTTATATAGTATTAGTATTATATTATAACAAAATAGGCCCTCTCAAGGAAAAAAAATCGCCAACCAATCTAGCTCCCTGCGTTTTTTACGCCTTTGACTTTTTGTCATTTTCTAAAAATGAATCCTACATCGATAAGTTTTATGAAAATCTTTAAAGCCCATTTCTAGATTCAGAATATACTTTTTATATTGTAGGTATATTGCTCGTTCAGTAGTTTTTGCGAGAAATACTACAAATCATTCATCCAAGTTCACAAACTTAAGAACTAGGGTTTGATTGTTTGAATTGATTTCATTCTTAAATTGAAACTTCTCGAAAGTTTAATGACTTCAAAAGTTATCATTTAGATGAATCAGTTTTAGTAAATAAAGGTATAGTTATCACTATGTCAATATTAATTTTAATTTCTATTGTATTGCCTTATACCCGACTTTACAAACAGGAGAAACACAAACAATGTTTTCTTTGTCGTAATTCAAACAACTTTGAAAATATGTAATTATATGTACCTATGTATTCTTAAATTCAATATGTCAGTAGGTATTAGGACTACTTTCATTTTCAGGAACAGTGTTCCTTCACGAATAATTAGGGATAAAGGTAATAAAACACATATTATATAAATAAAACGTATATTTTCATACAAAGAGCAACAATTTTAACAGCTACAATGACTGACAGATACTGTTAAGCATTACTGGCTGTTCAAATAAATAAGTCGTTTATAAATTATGTAATACCTTGTACTTAATGGCAAATAGGGACAGTTAACCGTGACTTTAGAACTAAATTTACATGAGAACAAGAACCTCATATTCAGCTGAGCTTCTTTCTTCGCCATCGAAGGGATAGTAGCATACGCCGTGGCTTTCTTGGATCTGAAATTAAACACATTGGTTAGGATTGTGATATAATTAATATTGTTAAGATCGATGTCGTTATCTAAAGACGTGAAAAGATCTTATTTCGATCACAAAACTGGCGTTTTGTGTAACATGTTTTTCCTTAGTTCGTACATATTTTATATAGATTAAATTAACGCTATAATTGTTAAAATGCAGTAAAGGCTAATTAATTGCTCTCTTGTCTTTTAATTGTTCAATTGATTTACGAGACAAAATTATACCTACGATCAGTATCGTAAACTAGAGAAAAATTCTGACTCTACATCTATCACCGTTTACTATTTACATTTTCTTAAAAATTCCACCCAAAGTATTGAATACAATTCCAAACCCATACCTTGCCAGGTGTAGTACAACCGTCATGTGTCACTCTGCCATAGTACAGTTTCTCGCCGTCAGCAGTGACTCCGGCTTCCACAGCACCGGGGGGGACGCTGCCTCCTGTCGCGAACTGCCAGGAGAACATGGCTGGTACTAACACCTGAAATTTTGAGTTTGTTGAGTAATAAGTATTCAAACTGCGAAGGAGTGGAACTCCCTTCCGCCTTCTGTGTTCCCTCAGAGCTATAATTTGGAACTGTTTAAAACCAGAGTGATTAGGCTCTTTCAGGACAGGCATCATCTGCGATCGACCGCATCCACGCTTACCACCAGGCGGGATCGCGGTCAAATGCCTGCTCTGTTGTGAATTAAAAAAAAAAGTATAGATAGGAAGTAAATTGTATGATTTAGAATATTTTGTTCGGAGAGTCTCCTAGACAGATATTTAACACTTTTATGTACCACACCAAGATTAAAGCAATTACGACTATACAATAAATCGTTTAATACAGTACACATGGCGGCCTTGTTGTTTATCTGCGATCTATCGGTTGCTTCAGAATATGATTTTTAGACACGTGGGCTAACTGAAGGTATGGTTCCTGTTCTTGCAGATTCTTTAAGACATGGTAATAATACATAAGGTATCTATATGTTTTTTTAAACCTATTCTTTTACTATGTATTCATTTAAAACGATCAATTGTTGAATCTATTAGCGTAAAGACCGTGTTAAACGAAAACTCATTAAAATGAACATGGCTTAGGTATCTCAAATATAGTTACGAACATTTTCCAAATTTTTACATAAATTTTGTATTTAGCAATCCTTTGTGACAGGTGTTACACATAATTTTTTCACAATATCTTTATTGAAATGTCCTCAAGAGCTACTTTTACCTAAATATGCATTAAATAGCAGGACATACGTGGAGTTCCTCATACAAAATTACATATAACATCACGCACGGGAGTCACTAGTTACCTTTTTTTTTTAGTGGGGAAATCTTGCATAGATACCATAGGGTTATGTCGGATTCCTACCGACCAAAACCCCACTGTGTTCCGTCAAACCGCATCAACGAGAGAGTCACTAGTTACCTACAAACTACTCTTTATAAAAGTGCGAGAAAGTTAAAACTAACCTCAAACTGGTCTACAAGGACCTCCTCTCCTCCATAGCAGACATAAGCCACGTTCTTAGCAGGGATCACCTTCGCGGGCAGCAGGTCTCCACTGTGGTGCGCTCTGCCAGCGTAGATCGGTTCCCCATCAGCGTCATTACCGACTCTTAGAGCTCCCATGGGGATGCTCCTCTGGCTCAAACATGCTGGGACCCAACGGTATGTACCTGGAAGATTTAGGTGTGAACGTTATATAGGTGTGAACGATGGTAATAAGAATCTTGGATGCCAAACTTGAATATCAAATTGGATATTCATTTCCAAGCTCACTTTTTTTTGCATTTGGTTCTAAACTATGAAAAATTAAAGACGGCTCAGAGAAATTGGAATAACCAACTATTAATTACAGTGGTACAATTAATAGCTGATAATGAATATATAGTTATTAAATTAAGGCATTTCATATTGTGATTATTCCGAATTGCTTGACTCATTTTAAAAGGAATCAATCATTACGCATTTTTTGCTTAAACATTCTTTGTGATTTATCGAAAGGCAGGATTTAGCAAAAATCACTATCATTTCGTAAAAACACGTAGATAAATATTTATCAAATATTTCTTATAGATATCATTATCGCAAAATATTCGGACGTATTGCAAAACAACAAAAAGCAATGGCCAAAACTCTGTATGGTGACATCATATTTTAATTGTATATTATTTTTTTAATTTCGTTTTAAATTCACATAAGAGCAATATAACAAGACCTGGGCAGGATAAAGGATGGGAACCATAGAGAGGATTGGCCCAACATTGGCTGACAAATACTAAAAGCTAAAAGAGATAACACTTGCAGATTCTTATTTGAGAAATTGCTTATTTAATTGAATAAAATATAGAAGAATGATGAGAAACAATGAAATGAATCGTGATGCCAATATATTTTGAAATGATTTTATCTAATATCCAATAATGCGAAATTACTGGTTTCATTAGTAAATTTACAGTTTAATTTTGAATTGACCACAAATTTAACCAGTCACTTAATTATAAATTAAAATACTATTATTGTCTGATCGCAAAATATATTAGTGTCATCTCTTTATTTTGCAACATATACCAACAATCGTACAACTTTAAAGCTCTTGACCTGATTTTTTTAATCATCAAACATGCCGAAATTATTAAATAAATCGAACACAAAAGAGGGACGATTGTTTGCCAATGCTAAACCATCCTTTTTCTACCAATCGTGAAACGTGATAAACAGGGATAGCTAACCCTTCGACCAATAGGATCGCTTGAAATTTATCGGGAAAAATTGAAACGATCCTATTGGCTATTTAGTTATCACGTTCACAGTTGGTAGTTTAAACTTACTGTAGGGCAATTCAA
>CAJQZN010031240.1:206-33892 GCA_907164685.1 Colias eurytheme | reverse complement strand
AATTTATTTCAGTGTATTTATTGCTAAGTTCAATAAACATTTTTTTTGTTAATATTTTTTACAGATTTTTGTTCAAACATAGTGACGTAAGACTATAATATTATTGCTATTTTTATTATGGCACAAATTAGTACTGCATCGATCAAATAGAGATTTTTTCTATTTGCCATGAAAAAAAAGCCTTTACCTTCCGTAGTACTAAATTGTTACCACCTCATTTCGCTATCAGCCCTATCGCTACAGGGTTTACGCGGGGTTCGCGCGGGTGGCAGGAGGGCTGGGGAGGGGAGGGGATCGGGGTAATCGCTCGCAGATTTAATAACCGTCATCATTTATTTAGTGCTGTTGTTAGTTTCTCAATCTGCTGCGGTCGTTCGTCACATTATAAGGGACGTATAATGGTGTGTACTGTGTAGACTGTAGTCGCTTGTTGCATTATTGCTTAACTTTAGATTAGCTGTTGTTTTACAGCCCTTATTGGTGCTGTAAATCATATACGTATGCACTTACTATTATGAAATAAAAGCGAGATGTTTCTATAGGTAAAACTATGGCATAATTATTAACTGACTATTCTGTAGAGCGCATTTGGCTGATACGAAGCTACAGATTCTTGTAGTTTTGTTTAGATATTTTTATTGTTTATTGTTTATTAACCAATGCTATTACGATGTTTTAAGATTTATTTGAATTTTAAGGTAAAACTAATAATTTCTAAAGTCTACAGCAAATTAAATAATTAATCTTATATATAAAAATGAATCGCAAAATGTGTTGGTAAGCGCATAACCGATTTCGATAATTCTTTTTTTATTATATTCCTTGAAGTACGAGGATGGTTCTTATGTAGATAAAACGTAAACATGTACCACGGGCGAAGCCGGGGCGGACCGCTAGTATTCATTAAATTTGTTTAAGTTTTCAAACTAATTTGTCTATCATTGAAGACTCTTATCTTTTTTTATTGATATTTTTACAGGTTTTCTTGTAGAACGAATGTTTCAAAAAATTTATATTTATACTTACACATTTATGTGATAAAATTTAATCCTAAATGCATAAATTAATATTTTATCTATAACATTTGAAGCAATGGAGCCGCAAGTTATAAATCCCTGATGACTACGGCTCTTAATGCGATAGAAGAGAAATGGTTCAAAGTGCAGTTTTGGGAAAGAATGAAGTGTAACTTAGCTCTTAGCGATAAAACTCATGTGGTCGACTGAGCACGACTTTCATTGAAAATATAAAATCTTTGAAAGTGAACTCGACCATTATTTAATGAAGTTTCATAAGTATGTCGATCTCACACAATGTTCAATGTTATTCAATTTAGTTGTAGTTTCTACTTAATTCACTTGTTGGAACTTTTGCTTTGCTGTTGCAACTGCTTTTTAATGTCGTGTTTCATATAAAGATACATCATCCATAGCAATTGTAAATATTTTCCATATTATGCTACGGAAATTTGATTCTTCACATTTTTTTTAAATATTGTGATACTAAATCTGCTGGCTGAATCTACTGCTATATGGATAGTATAGTTTAAAATATATCGTGGCAAGTCGCGGGTCAGAACAAGTGCATCTAACAGGCTTTATTTTAAATCTAGATAGTAGATAGGTAGAATTCAGGTGCAATTTGCGAGCAGGCTTCCACGCTGGAGGCCCGAAAGCGCTTGTTCCAATCGAATATAAACGTATTTCTCTCTTCACGTTTCAGGGATTTCTGTTCCAATTTGTGTTTAACTTTGTTCAAAATCATCTTAGATTTGTTTGCATTTTGCCGAAAAAGTACCGTTTTATACAGTATTATAAATATTTGTCAGTAAATTTAAAACAAATGACAACTATTAACGGGTAAGATTATTTGGGGAAATATCTCCGCATCGTTTTATACATTTTTTCATTTGATTCGGTATTTTTTCTCCTTATTTGTATAACCAACGGAAATTTGATGGAATCGAAAGATATTAAAATAACATATAAAAATTAAACTTTGTACATTACGGAATCCCCTTCAAATGCCATGTCTTTTCTACCGCGTATCGCACAATCAGCATTACGAATGATGTCCCAAACTCAGAGCTGTAACGATGAGAGCGAGCGGCGACGGGAACAATTACATGTAACTCTGATGGAAGATCGCTGATTAATATATTAGTAGCGGCCGGGGGTGTACCGGGCTCCAAATCGATGTCTACATCATTTTAATATGGAGTAGTGTGAATGTAGATAATACTAATATAATAATGTATTATGTCTGTAAGGTGAAGTGGTAAAGTTTGTTCTCAGTTAATCCAAATAAATAAATATAGATAGAGTGTACATGAACTGTAATAACGATATACAATTATGATATTTTAGTATTTCTAGCTGATATGCTACGACTCTCTCGTTGCATTTTTGTTAAATAACATCTGCTGTACAGCACATACACAAGTACTTACAATTTATTGCTGTTATAAGTGAATAACTAAAATAAAAGATTGAATAAAAGTGATTATGACATATAAGACAGTACAAACTCGTGTGCTTTCATACAGGATTACAATATATAAATTACTAGCTTTCCGCCCGCGGCTTCCCCCGCACAGTCAAAGGAAAACCCGCATAGTTCCCGTTCCCGTGGGATTTCCTGGATAAAACCTATCCTATGTCCCGGGGTAAAAAGTAGCCTATGTCCTCTCTCGGGTATCAAAATATCTCTATACCAAATTTCATTCAAATTGGTTCAGTAGTTAAGGCGTGATTGAGTAACAGACAGACAGACAGAGTTACTTTCGCATTTAGAATATTAGTATGGATAGGACTGAAAGTTTAAAGTAGGAATAAATTAAAAATACGTTAAAAATATTTGCCAGCGCTCCCAGTGTGCAGCAAACCTAACAGCAGCTGTCCCAAGCGACGCCCTCCGGTTTCCGCGCCACGTGAGCGCCGAGCCTTAATGTATCAATAACGAGCCTGTTTATTAATTCCTCGATGGATTACATAAAAGATTGCCGTATTATTATGAATATAATGTTTTATTATATCCAGGAATAAATTTCAGTGTAAATATTTAACATAACAGCAACCTGCGTCCGGAGAGGTTTGCGGAGATATTTAGTACGAGAATATTTTTATATCATTGCTCAGGAACGTTTTAACGAAATAATTTTTACATTTTTTTAATATTTCAGTTCAAATAAAAAGTAAATGTTGGTTTAAGAATGAATGTATTAAAAAAATTGTATGTCATATAATTAATACTTTACGCTAAATGTACATAAAGTTGATTATTTTTTTAACAGATTTCATCCATGGCCTTCGGTTGCACGAAAAACAGTGTGATGTTAATAGATTGTTCAAACTTCAAATTAATATTAAATAAATATCATATTCATGTACTCAGTGTTGTACACACTTTATGCGAATTTTAAAACCAAGCCAAGTATTACTAAGTTTAGCAATTCGTTCGTTGGGAAAGAAACGCTGCGCTCTTATTCACAGTATTTCACGTGAAGACCTGCTTCAGCGGAACTGTGTGACGACGTGTTACTCACACTAACAATTACGATTCGACATAAGAAATATATAAGAAATATATTTCATTGGAAAATATCTATCGTTCATTACATTTTCTATTATTTTTACTAGAAAATTTTATTTTTATAATATTTAATGATGGTACAGAACTCATTAAAAAACCTGTTTACTATTTTTACCAGCAAAAAACTTTATTCAAAAAGTAGTCCTCAACTACGAATTTTTATTTATGTCATGTCAAAAATCGCTATATCAAATATTATTACGTTGCAGTTAAACAAACTTTTAATTATGCTTAATATTTTATGAGGAAAAATATATCGCGACGGTAATGTGTGTTTTATGTAATGAAAACATTTGCGAAATGAATACATGTTTTATTACCCTCATTACGCCAAGCGAAATATGCGGACATTTTTAATTGACACACATTACCTTACGGCATTAACGAGGGCGGGTGTGGAATGTTGGGTAGAGATGGCGCAATGTACGGCGAAAAGCTCTACGACTACGTTGTGAGAAATGTACGCTGTCAGCTATTAAGGTAAGGGCAGGTTCAGTTATCCACTACAATACATATGTAATGAGGGCTAATTTAATTAAGGCGACCGTCGGCGGTACAAAGTGGGACGAAATAAATAATGAGAGGCGAGAGGAGCCGTCTTATGAGGGTACATTTCTAAGGCAGGATGTTTGGGATCTTTGGACAAACGTTGGTTCATGTTTTCAACTCCGCTGAATACTTATAATATTTATTTATGATTATAGTGTAGTGAACGATTGCAGGATAATTATTATTAATTATATTCAATAGTGAATTTTAAGAAAGAAATAAAATTAGGTTCCTGAACTTTCAGGCTATTCATAAGTGAAGCTTAACTACGAATAGGCTTCGATATTTTATATATGTAGTATTTTAGTATATTTTTATATTCTGTTTCAACAAGCATTTGTAATATATTTTTATTTTCTGTATAATCACAATTTGATACACAATAGATTCTAAGAAAATTCTGCTGATATTCTTTCTACAAAAAATATATATTTGGATAGATATTGTGTATAAACTAAAAACACAATAGGTATATTCTAAGAAATATCAAACTGTGATATATTTTCTATGACAAGATTGAAAGATACTTAAAATATATCAGCTCGGTATTTCAATCCAATATTATAATAACTATCAAACCTGAACATCACTAAGAAAAGGATTCGGTAAAATATCTCAGTGAGCTCGTAGACGGGAGAACGAAGACAATATTATAAATTTATGAAGATTCCGCTATGGAATTAGTTAAATTTCCCCGGAGTATATATTTCGCCATTAAAGTTAGTACAAAGCAATATTAGCCCAAAGTGAGACGAGCTGTTGCGGACGTGGCGTCACGCGTGTTCAGGTGCTCTGACTCCGCTAAAGGGGACTCCACATTCATGTATAGCCAATAAATGGATAATTAATTAGCATAATAAATTAAATAAATATTATAATTACCAAACAAACATTAAAAATAATACTTAAATATACAAAAACAGAGAGAGAGAGAGAGAGTCTAGCATTCTTCTTGATAGTCATATAGGAATTTAGATTTACCTCTCTTAAGTGGAATGGAAAGGCAATTTATTAAAAAATATAGGGTATTTAAATAACTATGCTACCAAATATGATTCAAATAAAACATGTTTTTTTATTGGTAAGTAAATAATTTTAACTTATTGATCACCGCGTTTCTTTGTGCACAGTATCATAATTCGGTATTGAAAAAATAGGCAAGTTCAATAATATGTTTCAATAAATATAAATCGATTAAACTGCACAGAGGGTTAGATTTCCTTCTAACTAAATATACGCTGAAATGCACTAGCGTGGTTCCATCCAAACTTGGGTGCTGCCGGTGAATTTCAATGAGGATTCTCAAGCGCATCTTATCACGAATGTTCGAATGTCTACAGCATTTGAAGAATATGCTAGAAGGAGTGAAAACTGTATAAAACCTTTTTTTCACATTTCCTACCTTATTTTTAAATTGTTTATAACAATATTAATTTAATTTAATGCAATGTATTATATGAACAACATAATCCTCTCCTTTAACCTAATTTCCCTCCGTTAATCTGATTGTGGCTGGAAAAAAATACTACATATTAAGCGATAAGACCGCCATTTGTTTCAATTATTTATAAGATTAAGGTTATTTCTAATTTATTTTAGAGCAATAAATCGATAAATAAACCTGAAAGATAAGACGGCCAATGTGTAATCCCCTCAAAGTAACTACTAAATACACATAAATAGCAGTAGTCACAAACTATAGGCGTATTATCTTGCTCTGCTCCACACCGCTGCGAGGACGAATCTCTGCTATTATTTATATGACGGATATGTCTCAGTAAATGTTATTCTGTACACAAATCTGTAGTTAAATGTCCAAATATTTTATAGTAAGTATGTATTTTGTTTGTGATGTGTTTGTGACGTGTTCAGGTGCTCTGACTCCGCTAAAGGGGACTTCACATTCATGTACCTATAGCCAATAAATGTGACACAAGGTGAACATTTTTATTGACGTGACAACGTCTTATAATTCGATAGAGCCGGCTGCACGCACGAAAAAACATGGCTCATGCGGCGTTACCTCGCTCTGAGGCGTTCCATGTAGGCTTGAAGTGCAAGCGAGAGCGCGGAACGAGTGACAAAGAAGCACAATAGGCCGTTGTCACGTTCAACTATCGTCAGTAAACCGACTTTACAGACAACCAATTTTTTTAATATTAATTTAGTGCTTAGACTGTTTACAAATTTCTTATAACATCTTGAATAGCTCTATAAAATTACTACTTTATATTTCATATTATTGTAAAACGATTACACGAATTAAGTAAAATAATTTTAAAGCGCTTATCGAAAGCCTCAAAGATAAAATAAATGAAAATACTTGGAAATAAAATAAGGTTTGAAGCTAAAATTCAGCAAAGTTCTAAGAATAACAACGTCTGTCGCATTCATTAATAAACAAGAGACTAATCAAGATACGGATCGTTTTACGAAGTCTGTCTGTCTGTCTGTATCTACTCGCTGGTCTAAAATTATCGCGTCTTAGGGTCTGTTTGGGACCGCGACGCAAACTTTACTTAACTTCGTCTTTGGTCCAACTGAATAATTGCTGGTGTCAGTTTATCATGCTAACGTTCTTTGAAGATCTATAGAATATATTATAAAATGGAATTATTTCGATTTATGGCAAAGAATAACGATTTACTGGAAAAAAATATCATATTTCCAATATAAAATTACTTTGTATTGTACTGAAGAAATAATAATTAAACAAAGCATTTAAATATAAGATCCTCATTCTGTTGAAGCCCATTTTGTACTTTATTTTCGCTTTCAATTTATTTAATCAGAAATCTATTAATAATTTTGCTTATATCTTAGTGGCTCTACTTTTCTTTATAAAGAAATTCAATCGTATAAAATAAAGCTAACCTTTAACCTTTATAAATATTAACAATAGCAGCAAAATATACTATTAATACGATTAACAAGAGTATTTCAGTGGGCCAATTATTCGTGAAATTCCCCGAACATTATAATACCCGTGCCCCGGAGACGGCTACTAAATAATTCCTTGTGTCAAGCGATGCTCAGATCAATTTAATTGTGCTAACTCGCTAAGACGAGCGACGCAGCGTGATCGCATTAGTTTCGAGTTCCCCGTTTGTACCTGAGAGGGTCACAGTTTATGTTTGGAGTTATGAAGTTACATGCCGTGGGAAACGCGTTTTCAGTGCGAAATTTAACCCATTTATAAAGATTTATATAATTGGTTTATCAATTAGCTAAGGATTAGCGTATTCGAAAAAACAAACAATCCAACGCTTAAGCTTTATATTAATAGAACAGATATAGTATAATAGATGAATATTACTAGCCGCCAGACCCTACTCTGCTCAGGTTATTTCGAGCTAAAAAGAAAAAAAATTGCCTACGTACAAAAAATTAAGCATTTTAAAACCATAGAGTGTTTTTTTTATATATTTTTGCTTTTATTCACTACACCCATACCCGAAAAATTATTAATTATATTAGAAAGATACAAAACCGAGGTAAACAGGTAGTGATAAGATTTCAGTTGGACATATTTTTACTTAGCGCTATTACAGAAGTAGGTATTATGTGATATTTAAGCTGCATCACTTTCCCTAGCAAAAAGCATAAAGTACGAAACTATTGTCTTGCCACTTTCATTTTAATTTCGTCTCTGAAATATACCGTTGTGGAATATTTGCAGGCGTCAAAGAAAAAGGAGCGCTTAGAGGCGTGCGCGGGCTTTCATTTAAATGCATTTTACAGACATGGCGGCTTCTGGCCAGATTGTCTATTTTTTGGTACAATTTTCCGGCTTGTTATGTGAAAATAAGTGTGACAATAACTGTGCTGTGAAACCGATGCCCAACTGTGAAAAAGATTGGACGAAATTTGGATTTCATGTTGAATATTATATAGTATCAGAACTTTTCTTAGCTTCGTTGTTATGCAGATGATCCCTTATTATGCAAAGTATTTGTAGAATAAAATCCTCTTACGAGTAACTCTTGGTTAATTTGCTTGAATTTATATTAATTTTTTAGTTCCAAGAATGTCGCGGTTTGAACTGAAAATTGTTCGATGCTCGAAACCGCTTTATAAACAAACTGTGGAAGTTGATTAGCGAACATTTTAACTAGTAATTTTCGAAGAACTCAAAGTTATGTTGAAAGCGAGTGAAACTTAAAAATTAAATTCCCGTTAACGCGAAGTTAGCGGAGTTACCAGCAGTTAAAAAGTAAGCTCCATTATATTTTTAGTTCGTTTTCAATGCGGAGCTGTTTAATGAGAGCAAACACACAGTTCGTGGTTCTAACTGCAGCCTGTAACTCGGTAGCGTGTGTGCGAACCATTGCTGTTTACACCCGTCTGAAACACATGAAAAGTAACGGAATTTTATCATGGCCTAGTTGGCCACTTGTATAAACCACCACGAATGTATAAACGTAGGCTTTTATATTTTAATCTTGTTATATTCAACCTATAATCCTGTTTTAATAGCGCGAAATGTTTCAATAATAACATGTACTTTCTTGTGAATTGTATGTGAAGCAGGCAACATTACATAAATTATAACAAGAAGTCTAATTAAGTTCTTGAGATTACCAATCACATTGCATTCACTGTAAAAATTGTGAACAAAAACTATGACCAAAAGATCGTGCTAAAACAATGAAATACTAAAACAATTTTTATCAAATTGCATTATAACCGTTATATATTGTTGTTTATTATACTTCTGTCTAGCCCTGAACAGAACTAATTCATACAATTAATAATATTACTTATGAATAAAATTTGGAAAACATTAAATTTATTTTGATGAAAGCTTTTTACGTGGATTTTTCTGCAGTTGTTCGCGGAGCATCGCTGCTAGTAACTTGAAGGATATAGTTTTATATTTAATAAAATTAGCAAAATAAAGTTTTATCGGTTACAATAAAACAGCATTAGAAAGAAAATATAAAATGACTGTAACCGGCATGTGAATTAGGTCACTTCATCTTCCAGCTAACAATTCCTTGCATTCTTGCACAGCAAATAAATACGCATGTAGGTCGCACAGAGTAGCGTGTCGTGTTCACGGGTCGGCGGGCGCGGCTCGTTATCCCGCGAACTAAATGGAGCCGCGTTGCGTCTGTGGAAAGCTGCTCTGTGCCGTCACGGCTGACAAGTTTATTGTGGTATTTTTCATATTCAGTGTGGGTTTAAACCACAGTTTAAACGGAACGTTTGTAGGCTTTCGCCGTGGCTTTGTGTTTAATGCGTGGGCTGGGTAATGTATGCTTCAATTGTTACTCGTTAGTTGTTTTAATTAGAGGTATACATATTTAATCTGAAAGAATAAAATATATGTTTTTTGTTAAACAATTAATATATAATCTTTATCCTGTACGTTAAATTATTCTCAAATTAATGAATTCTCTTTATACCTATATCAAAAGCGAAATAAAGAAGCCACCAGACACCAATCGCTAGGCCAGGAGAATCCACGCGCACCTTAAACGCAATATTCAAATCAATCGTTTGCTATTCCGACTCGTGCGTTTCACAGCGCATTTCGACTCGTATGTGAGTGTATTTATCAGCGCTGTAATACTCTGCTAAGGCTGGTTATACGAGAGCGATATCACTTGAATGATAAATATTACAAAGTTTAAGGCAGATAATAGGGTCAAAAGTGCATGACTTAAAAGAAAGAAATGGTTTAAAAGGCCTAACTACATCCTATGTTGAATTAAATACATAAATAATAATTATAGTAGTATACCTATGTATTACCTATACCAGAATATTATTGCTGGTCATAAAAACCGTGAAAAAATTGTTTTATATGTTATGACAAATACAAACGTTTATATTTTATAGCACAAGTAGATTAAGCATCTTTCTTCACCCTGTTTCACCACTGGAACAGCTCAGTGTGTAAGTAGCCTAAACCCGTCTGAAGCTCTCTCTTTGATATGCAAATGCGTGCGCGCCTCTACCAATGTGTTTTTTCCTTTTTCTTCCTGTTTATTCAGCCTTTATTGCGTCTTCGAATCGAACTCGATAACGATCTTATCGACGCTTGCGAACTTCATTTCCTCTTACAATAGAACTTATATTTTTGTTAGAACAACTGTCGGAGAGATAGATACTAGCTCGGCTTAGATCGAACTTGTCTAATTCTACAAAAGTTTGCTTTTTAATCTAAACATGTTAATTTATTTAATAGTATAGATGCTTGTTTCATGCATTTAATATATTACATGTATTTCGATTATTGAATATTAAAAATTACAAAAAATTACGGTTTACTGTTAAGTGTTACATAACATTTTAAAAGTTTGCTACTCCATTGTATAGTAGTTCCCAAAAGGATAAACCTATCTGAGTGCACTTTAAACGACCAGATTTCGTTCAAACTTTGACCGATGACAATACACTAATTTGATAAAATAAATTAAAGTTTAAAAAAAATAAAAAACACGCGTTTTATAGAAAACCGAACTAAAAGCGTGTTTTTTAGTTTTTTTAAACTATTATTATTCTTTACTCAAAAGTTTTGTTCTAAGAAAGTTGAAACTACTTCTAGAATCTCAGATATAAGTAAATAAGAATTCCAAATCTGGGTTATACGTAAAGTGCCAGTGGCATTATGTACTTATACTTAGGACTCATTTCTGGAATGTATTATTCACAATTGCTATATGCGATTTACGCACATAGTGATATAAAAGTATAACTATGTCTATACTAATATTATAAAGAGGAAAAGTTTGTAATTATGTATGTATGTATGGTTTTCACGCATAAACCTCTCAACCGATTTTGATGAAATTTGGCACAATCTTTAGACCCTGAGAAAGAACATAGGCTACCTTTTATTGCGAAATTTGTACCACGGGCGAAGTCGGGGCGGACCGCTAGTATAATAATAATCTCATTATTTGATTAGATATTTATATTTCTGTAGAAGTTTAAATCAGCATCACTAGTAAGGTTACACAAGTCATTTCAATAGGCTCACGGGTTTGCTCCAACTTTGTGAATAACATAAAAAGGTTCGCTACAATATCTTACGGGCAACAATGTTGTGTAAAGAATATTTTATTAATAACTTCGGGTCGTAATCACTCGAAGGATATTCGTAGCGACCCTTTGAGCGTTTGATTAAGTTCCCGAAAAATATTCTCTCGCAAAATATCGTCAAACAAAATTCTCAAACTGAATTCCCTTCAAGTTTTTGCGCTCGGATTCGTTGTAACGCGTCGAGTGGTTTCAACTTTCAAACAAATATCACTTTCGAAATAAAGAAGGAATCATTTTTATACCATTTCTTAATAGCATCCCTCACCCCGTGGCCCAGACATGAGCCGAATGTTTCTTGTTTACTGCACAACGCAGTAACGCGTAACCAGCCAACCGATATCTTGAAATGACGTGAAAATGGAATAAAGGTAAAGGTATTTATTTTGAACATTAACACGCTCCGAGTGTTCTACATTAAGATATTTCCTCTTTATCATGGGAAAATATTCTGTTCTTTTGCTTATAACTCTCGCTTACACAAACTCGAAGTGAATGCCCATCTAATGAAAATCATCTGGCAATAAAAATATCTAAAACAACGAGACACCAATCTTGTAACTAAATAAAAAAACACGTAAAACATAACACGTAATAAAACAGTATACACTTATCTAAAAAACATACCCCATCATATAATTGTTACATACAGAGGTACTACCTTTTTCCTACTTGAAAGGCCGGCCACATACTCACAATGTCTCTGGCACTGTGCGTACATATGGGCGACGTGGAGCACTTACCACCAGGTGACACGTCTGCTCTGTTGCCCTATAGCATAAAAAAAAAACTGCACAGTAAACTATAATACTCGTGTCGTTTTTCAAGCGAGCACAGAGCAAGATATTATATTCGGATGCATTAGTGTAGAAAAATAATATCTAATATGTTATATGTGAACTTCTTACTGTACTGGCTGGTTTGGTGATATAGGTATATATATATGTTTCAAATAATAAAACATGTCAGTTCTGTTCTGCACTTCATTCTGTTGTTTTATTATAGGTTATGGGCCCAGAGAATCAGTAAAAAAGCAGTTTTTTTAACAAGAATTTCGTTTTGGTACGAGTGTTAAAAAGTTTTTTTTCAACACGTTTTTTCATTGTGTTGTTGGATATTCGTGAAATAAAATTTTTATTTGGAATTACGATGGCGGCCAACTACTTGATAAATATACCTAAATTACGTGGACGGGAAAATTACAGCGAGTGGTGCTTCGCGGCAGAGAATTTCCTAATCCTTGAAGGCATGAAACATTGTGTAAAGCCAGAAGGAGCAATCGTAGGAGCTGCAGATGACAAAAAAACCCGGGCAAAGCTGATTATGACAATCGATCCGTCTTTGTTTGTACATGTAAAAAGTGTAAGAACATCAAAAGAACTCTGGGAAAAATTACAACAGTTATTCGATGACAACGGTTTTTCAAGAAGGATAAATCTGTTACGGAATCTAATTTCGATAAGACTGGAAAACTGCAGTTCAATGACGTCCTATGTGACTCAAATAATTGACACGGCTCAAAAATTATGTGGCACAGGTTTTGAAATAAATAACCAGTGGACAGGCTCATTGTTATTAGCAGGATTACCAGAGCGGTTTTCACCGATGATCATGGCAATAGAGCATTCAGGCATTAACATAACGGCTGATTCTATAAAGTCGAAATTGTTAGACATGGAGTCAACCATAGAGGAACATGATGAAGTTGGCGGAGCATTCGCAGCTCGTTCGAAGTACATGAAAAATAAAATGGCGTCAAGAAAAAATGTCAATGTTGGTAACATTGTCGATCCGTCAAAATCAAACGTCAAGGTGAAGACAGTGACATGTCTTACGTAGTAATTGTATACTCTTTGGTGACATGTTACCGATGTAAACAAAAAGAACACTATCGAAATCAATGTACAATTAATAACGAAAACGCGTCGAACTCCAAAGAAAAACCCCGAATGCAGTCTAATGCTTTTAGTGCTGTGTTCCTAAGCGGGAATTTCAATAAAAATGCATGGTATATTGACTCTGGAGCCAGTGTACACCTTACGGCAAATGAAAGTTGGGTTATGAATGCGTCTTATGATCAGAAACAGGAAATTATCGTTGCAAACAGTGAAAAGTTGTCAGTTTTATGTTCTGGCGATGTGAAGATTACAATTACAACTGGGGGTTCAGCATATTTATGTTATTGTGCACTTCATTCTGTTGTTTTATTATAATTGTTGTTTCCGCGTGCGGAATGCGGTACATTAGCCTGTAGCCCACGGACTCAGGGAGGATTCCATCCGTAGCCCAGTGCGCGGCCACTGTTGTTCCCATTTCAACGAGATTTCAACATCTAGCTCCGAATGTATGCAGCATCTTAAGTCCTTGAAATTACTGTTTCAAATTACAATATTATATCTACGACTGTTATTACTGGTATTTTGTGTGGTTTTTACTACCGATCACTACTACTACTGATCACGTCATAGTGAAAGTCGATCGAAATTAAAAGATTAATCAACACATAAAATAATCAATCTAATTAAAATTATTTATGAATATAAGTACAATTTTACAAGCTCTCTCAAATCGTTCATGATTTGATTATATCAAATGATCGATTATTGAAACATCAGCTACAGCTAGATCGATAACAGCCAGTAAGAAATCGCAAATATATTTTAAAACAAATTCAAATGTATTGCATAATGCACCCGCTTTCCTCCGCGGATTTCTCGAAAAAAGAAAAAAGCAAGTGATAAATACCGCGGTTTCGCTTCGGCAATAAATCTGCGGCGGATTGAGATGTAGCCCGCTCATTAATAACGAGCCTCGCAAAAAGCTAAACAACTAAAGCGCTGGGAGCGTCTTCACTAACTCGGAACTTCGAGAGAACCCCCTAGCATTAGAGGATAAACTATTAGAATCTATTTCACGAGTTCGTGTTAACTTTTGAAGATTCACTTACAGTAAATAAAACTAAAATTGAAATCCCCACTAATATTATACATTTTCGTGGGTAAAACCACGCGGCAAAGTTAAGTTTATTTCAGATGAAATTTTTGTGCAAATTCTGCAAGTGTTAATCGATGAAATTGTGCTTTCAACACTGCGTGTATTGAAGAGTTTTTATTTATTTATGAGTTCGAGAGTAGATTATTAAAGTATTTATTCACATCCCTGCCGCGTGGAGCCGTGCACTGCCACCCTCTGTATTATTTACCGGAGGGCGCTCGTCACAAACAAACAAACAGACATCGCATAAATTTGTGAATAGATTCTGATACGAGCTCAATGTAACAACTATTGTTACCTTTCGAGTGTTATTGGGATGCGGGTCGAGCGCGTATGGAGATCGCTAATTGTAAATATATGTATAGGATTGAGCTTTTCATGCGTGTTTCCTGTTCTCCTATAAAGGTATTATTCCTGTTTTCTATTAGACCCACATGCCAAATTTCAGATGAAAAAGTTCTATTTTTTTATGAAAACATGGTTTAGTAGAACGTATGTATTACAAAGGATTATCGAGTACCTAATTAGGTTTGATTTTAAAAGTACATGTCACTTGTTACACGAAAATTATTAGGGTATTACACATTTTATAATGATTCTGAAACTGAAATGAAGACGAAAATACAATAAAATATAAGCCATCTTTTTAAAGAACAATTATTTAAATTTTAATCGTCACAAAAAAAGGGATCCTCGAAGAAGTCTTCAAGAAGAAAGTCGTTAATGTCAGTTCGAGGTTAACGGCTACTATAATAAATAATTGTATAAAAGAATAAATTGCGTCGAACATTTATTCGCAAAGCGTTGTTTTGTTGGGAAACAACGAAATAAAGGTATCTTTGGATTCAAGGTGCGTCCGGGCGGTAATGAGCGCTCAGCTGGGAGGCAATCGCCGTAATCGCTTGAGATTCGCGGCAGAGCACGGTACGGGTTACAAAATACTCCGTTTTATATACTTTATGTACTATTTCATCGAAATTCTTCTAAACATAGTTCATGGTTGTATCTGAATACAGCCATGAACTATGTATGTAACATGTGTATATTGATGCTCACAATACAGGCCACGAGTCTAGTGTGGGCATCTTGGTTCAAATGATGTATAGAGTATACTACATATTTACTGTGTTAACATTCTTATTGTAATAAGTTCAACGAGATTGTATGCTTGATTTTGGAATAAATATTTTTTACTTACTTTACTTACTTTATTGCTGTAGCAAAATTGTAAAGCTATGCTAACTATCAAACATATATTATAAAGTTGAAGAGTTTGTTGGAAAACTGCATTACTCCTTAGTGGTGAGGTTATTTTATGGTAGTCTTTATTCCGATTTTGATGTCACGATAACATTGCGATTGGTAAGAGATTCAAGATATTTTTGTGGGGACAGGTGAAGAGCCGTCAAATTTTTTCATCGATACGATTTTATTATGTCGTATACCTTCCTCATCAAGATTTTTTGTTAAAAATAAAATATTTTCGTTTCAGTGAAATATTTTTCTATAAATGGATCCACTATAGATTCATTGTATTGTTTATAAAATAACTTGTGAAAAATATACAAAAGAGCTGACATTTTTATTTGAGAGCCAAAGCTATGTCGGCTCTTATAGTCGGCACTTTTTCACAGAATTTAAACTTATTTCTACGTATTTTAATGGATTATTGAATACTGTTTATGAAGTTTGTTTAGAAGTTCTCGAAAATTTGGAATTATAATAAATAAATTTTTCCAACATAAATGTTCATTAAAAAAAAACGAAGTCCAATATTGGCTGATATTACAGATTGCATTCTTAGCGTTAAAATATTATTTCCCGAGACAGTTAAATGCCAATTCAAAGAAGTCATAAAGTAATTAAAAAAAATAATGTTTGTATTATTACAATAATTTCAGTAAAGTACATAATAAAGGCTAAGTTAAATAATAACTGTGTATATTCTGATGCATATTTTCATATCGTTTTGTATTTAAAATGTTATTAAGTGTCAATTACACCTTCGGGTCAATAAAACCATATACTAAATTAGATAAAAATAAAAATACATTGCTCCATCACGAAGCCGCGACAGCTGTAGCACTAAGTGATAATCCGCAATGGACAGCGACCATCTGTCCTCTCCCGCTCTCTGTAATTAATATTTATCTCCACACTCGTATCACAAATCGTTTGGGAATTATTGTACTGCACAAATATTTGATTTGTTTCTGATATCTATTTTATGTGATAAATAAGTTGATATACGAAGAAAATATATAATTTCGACACTATCATCGGAACTAAGGCATCTCATCATCTTTTATGATTCCACTTCTATAATAACTATTTATTAGTTTGTTGTTAAACTAAAATGGAGTTTAAGATGTTAGCAGTGTATTTAATTTTATGTTGTACAAATTAATTTATAAAGCCAGTGGCTGAGCTTCTTTTAAATCGTGAAAAATGTTTGTAGAAAATATGTAGAAGAACGTAAATTAAATTCGCAAGCTAAGCCGTAAGTTGACATAAAGTGTAGTGAATTAAAGTCCAATAAACATTTCTATGTTCTAGAAATGTTTTTAATAAAAACTTAATTAAACTAGTGATGTAGGTACCTATTTCTTATAACTAAATAATCATTATTAAAAAGTCATTAAAGAAAATAATATGTCCAATTTTCTTAATTATATGGAATCCCAATTAAAAGGGCAGACGTTAAAATGTTAACCCCTTCCAGCCCAATGCAGAGCAATCTAATTTTTTTGCTTGTTAGACGTGGACAGGTAAACTGTCAAATCGTGCCAAAAAACGTAATTGCTGGAAAAGCGCTGAACAAAGAACTTTTTTCCTTCATTTCTTCCCGTAACTTCTATACATAATACCTACGTAAGTTGGAAAAAATCTGTAGTTTTTTCCTTTAACAAAATGTTTGTAAAATATTGTTGACATTTGATAAGGTTACACAACCCTTCATATTCACAGTTTGTCCTAACTAAAAATTAAGCGCTTGTCGTAATATTTATAAAAATATTTTAAAAGGCAAAAGCAATTAAACCGGCAATTTTATTCACAAAACTAAATACAGATGGCTCCGATAGACCGCGTATCGGATAGATATCAAATTGAAATTCGCCTGGATATTATTTTAGCCGCACAGAGGCTCAATTAACGTCGGCATGATTTGTGACAAACTCGCTTCCATTCGATTACAAACGCTCCATATTTATTGTTCTGTGATATTGCACGATTGCTGAACTCTGTTTATATTTCAAGGCGCTTTTGGCAATTGATAGCTATTAGCTTTTGTCAAAGATTAGCAATGTTAGGAGATTCGACGTGTCCTTTGTATTGTGACGTTTTCTATTGTTACAGAACATGTGGGTTAGATCTCTTGCGTGGGATATTTTATTTTGAAAACTTTATATTGTAAACTTAACAGTTTCTTTGATAAAATGGAGATTTGATTAAACGTAGGTACGATATCATACCGTATAATATTATATCAGCTGTATATAAATAAATATAAACGGCATGATATCTTTATTAACAAAAAGAGGTGACTATATAATAAGCTAATTATGTTGATATCGAATCGATATATAACTTTTTTTTCTTAAAAGCTATTGTAACATTTAATATAAAATACCTGAAATAAAATTTTGTAATATCAATTTATACCGCCAACCTCCTTTTAAAATGTATTAAAGTGATAAATATATAAAGGGTGAAATTTATCGCACATAGAGCGTAAATAAAAGAGAAATTGTATCAAATTTTCCGTCGCGTATCCAACGAATAATTTGTATGTGATTACTTTTACAATATATTGCACAAAATAAGGAAATAGAGGGCGACGGGCGAAATTGCGGAACGAGGAAAAGCTGCTCGGCTCGGCTTGTACCGGGCGTTCTTAGAAACACGTTAATATTTTTTATAAATCTTTTCAATCATTATTACTATGTCTATTTCAATCATTATTATTACTTTGTTTATGAAGTAAACGAGAAAAAGTATTTATAAGAAAATATAAGTATGTATAACGTAACAGTGACGCAGAAAAATTTGTACATGAATTTTGAGTATTAATTGGAACCGGAATTAATAGAAAATAGATAAAAATCCGAAATTCGTACTCAATACGAAAAAACAAAAATAATATTCTTTAACTTAACAAAACGATCGTGAGTGAGCTGCCTAACATATGAATTTGCGTAGGTTTAGCGGGAGTCATGTCTGCACGCAAATACACATGTCTCATACAACGACACAAGACTCGCTAACACACTCATTGTCATATATTTTCTTTATATTCACTGTTATAGAACAAAACACTTTGCGTGCCAATTGACTGACTGAAATAAATGAGTGTTTTATACAACATGTTTGGACCTCTACCATTTTCTTATTTGAATTATTTGAGGAAAACAATTGACACAAGTACGTACTTGGTGTTTCCTTTCCCAAATGGAAAATAATATTTTTACGACAACTAGCATGTTAACAAGCATATTCAATATGAATTGCTCATTGAAACAACTTACGAAAAAATTGCACCTATATGAAACACAAAAACAAACTCAAATGTTTGTAATTCTACTGATTATTTTTCCGACCCAAATATCGACCAATAGAATTGCACCATTCGACGTCACGTGGTACAACCTACATGGTATTATACTGATAATTTTTTGAAAATTTTCTCTGGTCGTTGACGTCAAACTGACAGGTTCAATTCAATTGTGAAATTATTGGTCGATATTTGGGACGGAAAAATAATCTCCCGAATACCACACGAGCTTCAAAATTATCTGGCATTTCCCTCAAGGTTCCCTGCAAACAAATAAAGTCGTCAAGTTTTTCAGGAAAAATCACTCGCGCTTCGCGCTCGTGATTTTTTAACCTTGACTAAAAACTTGACTCCTTCATTTGTTTGCAACGAACCTATCGGAAAATACCCGATAATTTTGAAGCTCTTGTGGTTATTATAAGTGAATATTTTTTTAACTACTATCTTTAAAATGTATTAATTACAATAACTAATTGGTGTGATTATTTAAAATTTTAAAACAACAACCATAATCTAAATATAAATAGCTACAAAGCTCGTATGTTTGAATGGCGGGCCATGCGTCAGGCTCGGACACACATCGCAATGTTTATTCAGAGGCCATCACTTGTAGCATTACCAGCGGTTTCGTGTTCGCTTCCCAATTGTACATAAATTGTGACTACTGTCCTGATAACCGGCCTTCCGCCGCCTCCTAAGATGTGTGAGGGCAAATGGCAAATGTTATGAATAATTCAGTTAAGAAATAGAAAATGGTTTAAATGCAATTATTTCAAATAATCGGTCTTGAAAAGCACTGCATGCAATATACATTTGTTGGAGTATGAATATTTTGTTATTGCTTTTGTAAAAATTATCATCAAAATATTTACTTATCGTCTCGTTATTCAATAATAGCCTAAGTAATACGTGTACCGATGCTGTGGTTCTATATTGAAAAACATTATTAAGTCGCCTAATAAACATTTTAATAACCACACTTTCTAACACTAAAGATAACAGAAAGCTCACGTCAGCTCATACGATTAATTGTCACGGGCTCACCATAATCCGAACAAACCCCTTTATTTGAAAAATAACAAGCAGCTTGTTCATATGTAGACATGTAGCGGAACGACAAAAAGGCAAGACGGTGTAAATGAGAGCAAACGCCGCTCTAAGCCGACGTTTGAAGATCGGATTAGCCGAGTGGAGGGCACTCAGCCCTTTACGCGAATGTTGCTTTTGCACGTCTTTACAATGTACTGTTTTAAATTGCTGTTAATAGGAGGATTCGTGTTGACAGCGCTGAGAAGCTGCTGAGTATGTGGGTTAAGTAATTGTTTATGAAGACACTTGTATGTTTCAGTTAATTATGATCATCATCTTAATACATTTTACATTTAATAACAAGAAAGTAATCAACCTATTGTTGTCGCTCTCTTGAACCGCCAATCTGAAAAGAAAATAGATTTTAGCTTTCCGTAAAAGCAAATTACTCAACTAAAATGAATTAGTAAGATAGGACAAAAAAACATACTTATGAGAGAGAAGTATGACAAAAAACTAGCACATCATTAAAATCTACACTGGTTAGTGAAGAACTTTTACAGTTTGTCTATCTTTTACTTTTATCTTCGAGTTTTCACCGAACAATTTGTTTAACATTGAACAAGTGATAATTGCAGCAAACAAAAGCAATATAACGCCTGACACATCTGAACCGACGCATTACCTCGCGGAGTTAACGAGCTCCGCGCATGCAGTCACACTCGCGCCGGAATTTCCACCGAGAATATGAATTGAACTTTAAATACAATCCCGCGGCGTGGCCCGCGCTAACGCTCATTGTAATTTTTCAATTTCGCCAACGTCTGCCGGGACCGTAAAAAACTTCACATTTCAATCGAGCCATTGTGAACCCACGTACACCCGACATTCACTAATAGAATATATTTTAAATTCCCGCACGAGAAAATCCACCCTATTCCCCGGTAATACGGGTCAAAGTGTCGCGGAGGTCGTCCCGAAGTTTTAAGTCGATGTTAGCGCTGAACTCGGTATGAATATTTCAAAGAAATAATAAGGCTTTTACGTTCGTTGGAGATTTTCATTCTCTTATGAGGATATAATTGAACAGCTGTTGAATATTATGTAAGTAGTTTCTGTGTCAGCATTAACATTTGCTGAATTTTCTTTGGTTCTCTTTTGCTATGTCCGAGAATTTCAAATGAAGATTTCGCTTGATTCTATCAGTTATACTTCATGTTGTATAATGTATATTCTGTGTTGTTTTCTTTAAAATTATTAGAAGCTGAAATAAATTAAAAGCAAATTTACGTGACTCAATTAAATTTTTGTTTTTCATTCGGATAAAAAGTAAATAATATGAAAATGAAAGTCATTTTTAATCAGTAAAGTTGGCGTATAATAACAGTAACGCTTCAAAATAGAACTATTTTTGCTCGTATCATTAATAAGGTAATTCTGCCCAAAGTGGAAGACATTGACTTAAATAGATTATGTGTGTATATTTTGTAACAGATAAACAATAACTTACCATTTTAAATTTGGCGTGTTTGCGGGAAATGTTATAAATTCAACAAAAGTAGGCTTTATGAAATCTCCATGAAATTTTGTGTAAAATAGTAACATGGCGGCGAAAGACATAAAAGTAAAGGCGGGAAAAGTGTGGAAAGAACGTTTGCTTCGTAAGTGGTTAAGTGTAGTCTCAAAGCCTCAGCTGCAAGGCTTTCGGTGTCTACACTGCTATAATATTATGTGTAACCAAAACTGCGTCTTTCATATAATATTATAAACGACATTATAATATACGGATATGTTTTTACATTTAGCATTGAAATAAATTATTAAATATAAAATCTGGGCTTGAAAATAAATATTATGATAATATAATGTTCCTAATTAATGTTTGAAACATTACAATTTTACAGTATAGGTACACACACACACGGTTACACTCAATTGAGAAAATGTCTTTTTTCTTTACGTACCTATAATAACTTAAGACTTCGTAGTAGTTTCTTCTTGACGTGTTTTTGTTGTTAAGCATTTGTTACAAGAGACAATTGTGGCAAATATTTTTTTAAGAAAACATACACCAAGGCCATTAGTACCTTTATAAGCAACAAAAGCATTGTACAGATACTTACCAAATATCTCTCCACGTAAGCCGGTCGCTGTCTGTTCCTCTCCAGCGCCTCAATATCGCTCCACCAACTATTCCATCTATTACTGCGGCACACAGGAACAATTCCGCGTTTACACATCGGTGCACTGCGCACTGGTACGAAACTGTTAAATATCAACAAATTTTTATTAGAAAACTAGAGATAATGCTTTTAGAAGTCTTCATGTTTGTAGTGTTGTGTGTAGTGTCACGTGTCACGTGTGAAGTGTCACGTGTCACGTGTGGACTGTCACATGTGAAGTGTCACGTGTGAAATGTCACGTGAGAAGTGTCACGTGTGTAGTGTCACGTGTGAAGTGTTACGTGTGAAGTGTCGTGTGTGTAGTGTCACGTGTGTAGTGTAGTGTCACGTGTAGTGTCACGAAACGGATTAATATTAATCAACACGATTTGATATCAAACACGGTGTAGATGTTGTAATTTATTGTCATTACGATCTATAATTGTAAGTAGTTCGTTCTTACATCAAAAATTTTGACTGGTCATTAATCAACACATTTTCTTTTTATGAAGATGAATAATATTATAATTTATTATAGACATCCATGGAGATTAAGTATGTTAATAAATAGCTTATCCAAACTAAAGCACAAAAAAATATAACTTTTTGTCACTTATTCATCTTAAACTATTCAGAGAAGACAAGAATGAAGTCACCATTTGTGTATAGAACTAGACTCAAACTCAACTAATCCTAAAGAACGAGTTTTTTCTATAGAGAACTCGCTTCGCTAGTTGTTTTCATTTTACAAGTATTTAGCTCGAACACTTGAATGCTAATGAGTTTGCTTACAAGAAGCCATGGCCTTCCGCCACCGATTGTATGGGCCTAGATACGGCAGGTATTTTTTTACCGCGGGCTTATATTATCCTATCTCATACTAGTATTCTTAACAAAAAATAATTTTAATGTTACCTATACTACCACTACAATTTCCAATATTAATGTTTCACTTGTCGGTAATATTTACTATTTTAGTTTAATATTTCGATTAGCTTTTCACCAATATAAATTTATAAAGAATGGAAAGATCCCTGGACACATAAAACTGAAAGAATAGAATAAATTCGATCGCTCTGGCGGGTCACGAGTGGCTGAGTTGGTCATGCGGGTTCGAGTCCCGCCTCGTGATCGAATTTTTTCTATATATATAAAGCATTTGAATCACCAAATTTTCACCAATATATTTTACTGTTGTTTTGTATAACCTACACTACAAAATAACATATGCTTCTCTTCCCAATAGGTTAAGTATACCATCCAGTTTAATATAGGATCGTGGCACCCAACATTAAGATGTCAATATAAAAAGCAATATGGAGTTGCGTCGGTTTTGAGTGCTTTTTATTTTGTCAGCTTCGCTTATAAAGAGTTTCTTATTTGAAATGTTTTCAATGCATAACGTGTTGAAGGCTTACCGAGTTCTATTAAAACTTTTTCGATTCAATATTATTTGAAATGTCAAACGTTTAATTGCGTTTCGCAAGATTTGGAATTGTTCAGCTTATTTTGAAAGGAAATTATATAAATAATGTAAATATTCGATCGAAATCAGTTCATTCGGTCAAGCAATCAAGTTATATGAAATTGTAACGAAAATAAAATAACTAAATTACTAGGTATAGGAAATTAAACTAATCGTTTAAACCTTCAAAATATGTTCTATATATTCTTCTTAGATATTCTTTTATTTATTCAAATATGTTACTGTTCTCAAAACATTTCGCTTCCACAGAATCTTAATAAGTGTCCACATTAAATTTTTTGACAGCTGAATGCTCTATAGTCACCCAATGTACACGAAGCAAACCAACGCTACTTACACGTATTTCCAATAATTTGTATTACGTCTGAATCGAACGGCTCATTCGTGACCCACATCTGCCAACATTTCAGCAATATCGGGCTAGCTGGTCGCCAAAATAATATGTTCCGGTTGACAAAAGCGTGGAGGCAATATTGAAAGAATTTGCTATTGACCAAAATCCATTGAAGATATATTTAGCGAGGTGGGCTGACGAGGGACGGGATTTATGGTACGACACAATATTATGTTTAGCTCGACTGATGTGAGTGAAACCGATTTATTGCTTTTTGCGATTGTTTTCATATTGTACATGATTATACAAGCAGGTCATTGATGTGTAAACGAAACATTTGAATTAGAATAGTGAATTTGTGTGACAAATTATTTACGTAGTTTAAACGCATGTTTAAAGTTAAGGATGTGTTTTCAAAATTACTCATATAAAATGCTGACATCATTGGATTTTAAAAAATACTCTCATTAATGTATAAAAGGCGAGATAATAATTCATGAACAAGTCAATAACTGCGTTAAAAACAACCGACTTCAAACTTGCACTTGCAACATTTACAAATACAGACAAAAATGCTCATAAAATAAAAACTACTGGGCCTATCCGAATAAAATTTTTATGGGACCAATTCGACACCATCCCGCATCGAACAAAAAAAGAATCACGTAAATCGGTTCAGAAACCACGGAGTAATCGGTGTACATACATAAAAAAAAAAAAAAAAAACATACCGGCCGAATTGATAACCTCCTCCTTTTTTTTGAAGTCGGTTAACAATAAAGATACATAAAGCAATGAGAATAAAAACTGCAATGATCTTTTTCCTTATCCTGAACACTGTTCAAATCATTGACTCGACTGGAATGTTCGAGAACCCAAGCCGGCCCGTTTAATCTGTGCTGATGTCGACTTAACCTTGCTGTAATTAAGGAGGCTCATTGTCCCAACCCACGCTATAAGAATACGCAATGTTACATCATTACAAGCCCTTATTAAATCGATTCCAAGACGCGGTTGGATACACAGAGCAATCTAAAATCTTTGCGGGTGCGTAGCGTTGGTAGCGTGTTTGCGCAAGGAAATATACGTAATTGTTAGACTGAAAGTACTGCGGGATTTTATTTTAGTTTTCGTTCGCGTGTCGGTATAAAGGTTGTTTGAAAAATACATTATACTTTTACGGTATTATGTCAAAAATCTTTATTTAAGGGTTCGATCTATAATACATATTACGAACAATTAAAATGTTATCATACCTTAAAATATTTAATAAATTAACAGCGCTCATAGAATGGTACTCTAAGGCTCGTTATTTCTTCACGCAACTTATAATTAGAAAATTCGGAATCATCGTAGCGAAAGATTATAATTTGACTAGAATGGTAGTAGTTAGTATTGAGATTTGAGAGGTCGTCTGAGGGCGGAGGCTAACAAGCAAAGTTTCAAGCTCGAGGCCCTCCTCTGCTGAAATATGTAACATGTGTTTTGGGAATAGCTCGTATACTTAGTACTTATTACTTAGTACTTTACTTGTAAAGTTCTACGTAATGAAATTGTGTCATGGTTTGAATGATTGATTACATAACTGATGGAAAGTAATAATTAGCTTTAGGGAAATTATATTGGCGAATTAAGCTTTCTGAGAATAATGATTCATTTTTAATTAAATAAATTATCTATGTATACCGTCGAGATTGATTCATATTGAACATTAATAAGGTTATATTTATATTTCATATTTCTATAACGATTTTATTCATTCTTAATTAACATATACAACTGTTTCTTTATAAATTAACTAGTACCTATGGAACAAATACAATATACGTTGCCACGAGGCTTGACTATGAAAAATATAAAATTTACAATGCAAATACGGTTTAATTTAAAACCCAGCGTGCTATAAATCCTTCGACTATATATCTTCAAATTCTCCTTATTTATGATATGTAATATTAAACAAATACGTTAAAATGAAAACAGGCGCGTCACGCTCGCTCGAAGCTTCATTTAAGGTAATAAATAAAAGCCGTAGTGCGCGCAGTTTGGTTGTCCACCGCCCTTGAATTGTCGTCGGAGAGATGACCGAGTTATTGTACTTAGTTTAAAGAGAAAATTCTACAGCTTTCGATGTGTGAGACCAATAAGAATATAGTGCTATGCTGGAATTTTTCAGTCGTTTAATACTGTTAAAATTGTGTAAAAGTCAGTTTTGTGGTTGCTACGTAAAATGCTACGAAACCTACGATATTGCTACGTGCTGCTACGGCTCTATGGCTATCAAATAAACTGCAGCGTGCTTTCCTAACATCGGTTTACTTTGCTTTTCATTGTTTGTTAGTTGGTTAATGGAGTGTAGTGTGTGAGTGTCGTATCGAGTATGTAGAAATAAACTTACAATGATTTAGTTCAATTTTCTGTGTCATGTATCTAATATATATGTTAGCGCGTTTAATTTAAAGATAAAATTATATTTTAAAAGTAAATCAATTGATGAACTTAATTAATTATTTTAATAATAATCAAATGGATAAAAGTATTAATAATCATTTAATTATCAAATAATAATAATAATATTACATGTCATATTCAAAATAACGATCAAAACAACACAAATAACACCTGCGCTGACTCACACAGTCACGCCACTCGAATAATCGTTCTATACTTAAATAACGGTCGCCTGCAGTTGCGAGTCATTCTTGTACCGACTTTGGTCGAGTCAAGATGTCTAAGTAATATTATATCAATATTTAATTACGTAATACAACCACGCTTTAACATATATTTCTAAATAGCAATTTTTATTTGTATTATTGAAATTCATTTCCTATTCGGATTCAATAGCACATATATAAAGGAATATTTCCCACGTAAAGCCCAACAATACAACTAAATACAACAATTATAAGGAACGAGACGAAGTTAGATAACACGAATAAATATAAAAGTACGTCGTGACTGAAACCTAATAAAATGTTATACTTAGTCTACTTCGTTCGGAGAATTCCTTTTTCCAGTCTTAATTACATCTTCGCTACTATTTCCTCGCGAATACTTTTCAAATAAAATATCTTACAAGAGTAGTACTTAACGAGTGTAGAGATATATTTTCATGGATAATAAAGAGCAACATAAAGGCGGCCCCTAAATAGTGCCAACTCCGCCGGATTTCCGGGTTCAAGCGCGCTTTCATATTATATTCTTTGCGCCGAGTTCTGTACTCGATTGTGTGTATTCAGATCTGCCTTCAAATTCTCAACATTTCGCTTCAAGGGTGGTTTTTTAAGGACAGCAGCTGAAGAGTTTCGTTGTGAAAAAGATATTGTTAAGTATATAGAAAATTTATGTCGTCTAGGTTACTGTCTTTATATAAATTTTCAGCAAATGAATTTCAACACTTTTTTCATGGTGGAATACATAATAGATATTTCTTCATAAGTATTATATCAATTCTATAAAATTACAGTGGGTATTTTGAAATGAAAATTTAATTTTCATTTTTGTGTAATAATTTATTATATTCCTGATTATAGTTTGGATGTATGCAAATGTTAGCCTATTTCTCTTTTTTTATAAACTCTTTGCCAGGAAACATAAATATTGTTCCAAAGTACTTATATGTATTCGGAATGTATTCCATATTTTTTAAACTGGTTTTCTGAAATAGAGCGTGTTATTCTTTTGCCGTAGTAACTTCAATGTCACGTAGCATTTGCGTAGCGCTCTATCGGTAGTTAGGTCTTGTTAGTGCGAATATACTTTTTATCTGATGATTCTATCTAGGTGTTATTGTATATATACTATAATTTTTACCATCAACTCGTAGTAGATATACTTATACAATTCAATGGGTATTTAAAGATACTATCTTGCAATGATATTTCCTATTGCATTTGATTTGAATGTTATCTTTACAAAACCGCAGATATCGATTTGTTCCTATGGCAAATAAATAATAGTTTAAAAAAAACTAAAAAACACGCTTTTTATATAAAACCGAAAAAATAGAAAATAAATTTAAATAAATTTATACTAAGAAAATATATACCATTATATATATCAAACATGCTGAACGTTAATAATCAAGTTCTCACTTCTGCCGGCACTCCCGGAGTGCAACCCGTCTTTTTTTTATCACACTATTACAATTATTAATTTATATTCACTTATAATACCACAAGAGCTTCAAAATTATCGGGTATTTTCCGATAGGTTCGTTGCAAACAAATGAAGGAGTCAAGTTCTTAGTCAAGGTTAAAAACTTGACGACTTCCTGAAAAACTTGACGACTTTATTTGTTTGCAGGGAACCTTGAGGAAAATGCCAGATAATTTTGAAGCTCGTGTGGTATTCGGGAGATTATTTTTCCGTCCCAAATGTCGGCCAATAATTTCACAATTGAATTGAACCTGTCAGTTTGACATCAACGACCAGAGAAAATTTTCAAAAAATTATCAGTATAATATCATGTAGGTTGTACCACGTGACGTCGAATGGTGCAATTCTATTGGTCGATATTTGGGTCGGAAAAATAATCATTGAAATTTTGAAATAGTATTGACTGACCCGCGAAGGCGCAAAAAACAGTGCACGTCGTCCTCGGCGGGGCAGCTGCAGCGTCGCGGTGGTGGTGATTGCCGCAACACTCTCTGGAATCGCAGGTGTGCGCGATGTCGCAATCGCTATCCATGTCGCATCCTCTAATAATAATTAAGGCGTGTTATATGTAGGTACATAACACGTGTTTGTGTTTGGCGTTTGGCGTTTGGCGTTTGGCGTTTGGCGTTACAATGTGCCGATTTTTAATCGTCATTGTTGTTTGCACATTTATTCGCAGTCTTGAAGATGATCGATATCGAATATATTTGGAAACTTAAGGGGACAAGTAGCTTCTGAGCACTGTCGTCAATAATATAGCAAGCATGATTTTTTTACATTTAAGCTACTGTTTGTTATTTGTTGAATCTTAATAAGCACAATATTTCACAAACAATTTTAAAATCACTAAATAGTTTCGTAATTTATTTTAATATGAAATAAATTACGAAATACGAATTCAATTGAACCTTTGTGTACTTACAGAAAACTCTACAAAATTCACACTCTAAAAAGTCCACACACTATGATCATTAAAAGTAATTGAATTGTTACGCTATTTTCAAACGTAAAATATGAAGCATATAGAATTAGCGATCTTGGTCAAACAATAAATCCAGTTCAATAGAAACACACACTGTTTGCAAAAGTAACTTAATTCGTAGATTAAACATTATCGAGAGAGTCCCGTCGACACGAGCGAGGCGGGGCGGCGGGGCGGAGGGGCGGCGGGATTTACAGGCTCGCTCTAATTAAATAGATCGAGTCACCGTTTAATATTACCTTTACCAAATAAAAGTGCGAAAAGAAACCTGTACTTTCGTGAACATTTTGGTCCAATTAGCTTTGAAATTTGATTATAGTCTAGAGGTAATTAGGGAAGATTTTAGTGCCTAATTGAAGTGAAATATGAAGATTTGGAAACGTGTGGACAATGTGTAAATATGTAGCCTAATTAAATAAATATGTGGTTGAGATTATTCATCAAGTTTAAATAAAAAATCATATTTTATGTTCCTAGTGCATGTTTATTAATCAATGTTATGATCAATGAGAAACAATATAATGTATTTAACAATTAGTATTATAATTTATAGGTATTACCCTCAACAATAAATTTTATTTCCTTTTATTATACATGGATAGAAAAAAAGTTAAGACATAAAAGCACAAAATTGTCATATAACAAAATGCAATGCGACATGTATGTCAGTAGGATCGCAAAACGTCATGTTTACAAGCTTCCGAGAGCTCGCGCTGTCGTTGCATAAAATACATTGTTTTAAACGTAAAATTGTTGCATTTTTATGAACCCCTACGTTCCAATGGAACTAAGTAATGGTTGAAATATATGAATAAACGCGGCACTGTATCTCGATTACTTTATACAGTAACGATTATTCGTTATTAAAGCTCAAACAACGTGACGGATTTTATATTTCTTTATTCTTTTAGTGCGGGGGCCAAATGCGAAAATTTGTGTGCACATAAATTAGTTGTGCTAAATCCTAAAATGCTATTTGTGTATGAAATTATGATTGGACACATACTTTGATATAGGAATATGATATTCGTAAGAACTGCCAGTTGTTTTCAGAGCTTTGTGTTATTATACAATATATTTTGATGGCGGAATAAAATACTAGGGTAAAGCTCTTAATATTTTTATATAAAAAACCCATTTCAATTACAAAATACAGATAATAATATTATGGAACTACGTGCTTATACATTTAGTTACAGACCCTAAAATCTATGACGGTTTTCTATGCATTGATCAGGTCAAGGTGTTCACATTTAATCTGCAAGTCATAGAGGTACGTAGAGAGGGCAGATTCGATAAATTACGAGCGCCTGGTGGCTGGTCTGTAATTCTAGCTTATGGCCACCGACTACCTGCCTCCTCCTTGCTGAGATTTACGTGCTAAAGATCGTGGTTTCAACATTCAATTTCTTGGCCATGGAACGAATATTAAATTGCAGTTAGTGTGTTAGTTGAAGCTTGATTAAGTTTTCTTGTTCTTAGTACTTACTAAAAGAAGAATTTAAAAACTGAATACTGAAAGATATTTCTTCTTAGCACATTTACTATAATCGTAAGATATTTTTTTAAACGTCATACACAAAATTGAGATATTTAAAATGCTGCTACAGCTTTCGTTTATTTATTTTAATAAAAAACTTCAATGTACCTATACCAACATAAATATAAATAAATAAAATGTTTTTTTAGGTTTTCAGAACTTACAATAAATATTAAAAATATAATTTAATTCTCACCATTAATTGATAACGGGTATGCACTTAATGGAGTGCGGTATAAGCAATAAAACTGACGATAATCCCACGTCAGCAGTCAGCAGGTGACATTGACAAAACTCAAATCAAACATTCCGCTATAAACAACACGCAACCAATAATGTATTCAACAAAGCGCTGAACGACGACTAATTAATATCCAGCCGTTAATATTAAAAGATTAGTGAATTTTGTAGTGCTTGCTGATAGGGCTGTCAACTGTTTAATCTTCGATGTCATTCTGTAATGAGAATTATCGAACAATATTTCTATAGAGGATAAAGTACAAAAAATATTGTTGTCTTTGCACTTCTTTTGAAATATTGAGTGGCTTTGTGCTCGTATAGATGTTACAGGTACTATTTATTATTCAAGAGTAGACAACCCCGTGTGTCCACAAACTAGCGCTTTGTCTGCGAACTGAATTATTCAACAAAACTCAAAAACTTCAGGCGGAATAACTAAATGTTCACTGTTTTATGAAGTTGATATTGCATTTGAAATGTTATCTTCCGTTTTTGTAGTGCTTTTAATTGATTATTTAGTGTGCTTTAAGTGCTTTATGAAAGATATTTCGATTTAAATAATTCCTTTTATATTCATCAGATGAGGTATTCATTCAAATAAATATATATTATTATCTATTCTTTCTTTACAACTAAGTCGTTTATTATGCACTCAACCATAATTAATTTAAGCATTTCGACAATTTTTCATTATAATAAATACTTTGTATTTAATACCTTATTTATTTAGAAGTATTCGTGTAAACAGATAAAAATGAAACTGTTTTTGTACATATTAAAACATACATTTTCTTTACGAATCTTTAAGAAATAGTTTCAAAAAACTTTGAACATAGATTATGACTATTCGTCTTGTCAGCAAATTTTTTGCCTATTTCTATGATGATACACATGATAACATGATACAAAAACGTCCAAAAGGCGATATTTCTCCAACCAGGCCAAGCCACTAAATCAGATGTTTTGTCAAATAAATAGGTGTTGCAAAAATACATAAAACATAAGCGTCGTCCGCCTGTCGCTGCCGTAAATATTTTCCGGCGACTGCTTCTAATAGCTGAGCATAATTCGGCCATAAAGTAAAATCTCCGAAGCGCTAACAGCCTCTAACGCGCGGAGCCATTAGTGTTGACGCCTGACGCCTGACGCCTGAGGCCTATCCATCGACTTCTTATCCATAATCCTTGATAATATAAGAAATGAGAAACTCTGCTTACCTTATCTGCTGCGCTTTGATACCGTCTTAACCGATTTTGATCAAATGTTTACGTTATATGTACGCAGAAGGTCTAGACTGGGATTGGCAAAGCAACAAATTGCTACTAAATAGTAATAATAGATCAATGTTGTTTACGTTTACGAGGAATGGACATAGTCATAGCTGGAAACTTACGTATTAATGCTGTTTCACGCAACTGCTCAAGGGATTTTAATTAAAATTGTAATGATTTTCATACCTTAATAGATAAAACAAAGAAAAAACACTGATTCGACGAATCTTTCATATTTTGTACCATTTCACTACCTATAAGAATATAATATTTTTATGAACACTAGAACCTATGTATCAGCGCTGGATATGAAGTGGAGGAACGCTTTGAAGTATCAAACTTTAATTCAAACATTTATTCACTCAGCTTCCTTTCAAAGTGGTTTCAATTTATATTTTATATTATCGCTTAGTGTTTCATTTTCTGTTCATAGACATTATTCGTTTAATCTGTTATGAAATGGCTGAACAGATTTAAAATTTTATGAGAAGCAACTTTGGTTAACATAAATTTTAAATTAAAATCCACGAAAGCAAAACCTTTGAAGTTTATCATTATGTAGTCACTTCTGTAAATTATAAAACGTTAACCCTTAAAATGATAAAGTCTAACAACAGCAGTTAACAAATTGTAAGCAAACAGCATGTCGACAACATCTACAATACCAAACGTCGACATAAAACAATATGTAATTGGCAAAAACTCCTCTCTGTAATTACACAGAAAGTTTTCAAAGGGGAAGTTGAAAGAAAATGCGACATAATCGCTCCGATGTATCGTGACATCGGAACTCGCTCAAAGACGTCGGCTTTGTCGTGCGCTCTCCCACTTTGCCGTACTTTGTCGAACTTCCCAGAGTTCGCACTAATTAGCGCTCCGTTTTGTTTACGTGCAAAATTACTTAAGTACACATTGTGTCGGAATTTTAATTGTCTGACGGAGTACAGGAAGCAATATTCGCTTACGAGGTTGTAATAACGTGTGTACTTCCTTGTTAATATGAAGCCATGTCAAGCCATGTAGAATATTACAATAATATTATTTTGTATCCTTTAAAATCATTTGTAGATAGGTAATAATGTTCCTATACGTATCCGGTATATTTAAATTAAGAAATATGAGAGTGCATATTAAAATTATTCGCGAATAAAGACGAATGAAATAAGAGACGTAACGAAAGTTGAAATTAATATAAAACAGCGTAAACGATACACTCGTAGAGCGCTTCCAACGTCTATTTGAGTGCAAAATTAAACATCAGAGTATTTCATTCGAACCGCTCCGAGATGAAGTTTCGTCAGAATTCTTAAAGATCTACATCTCGTAACATCGGAGCGTATTCCTGTATAATTATTCTCATAACTGTCGAATACCAAACTCAATTGTAGCAAGCGATGAATCCTTTGAAATTTTAAGCAAGTATTTGCTGTTTCGAGTCGAAGTTGCTAATGTTTACTGTTTCATCATAGTTTTATGTCAGACGCGATATTCGACTGTATTCAGATACCGAGGCACAGTTCGAGATGATTAAATTTGTACTGGGCGAAACTGTTACCGCTGCCCTGAATCGAATTTACTCGGACGCAAAATCGCCTTAAAATAATTAATTGTATTTGCTCGTGATTTGTGAAATTTATATTTGTAATGTAATATAAAACGTAGCTGCGCGCGTAGGTAGCCTAAGGGCGTTTGTCCACTACAAGGAATTTTACGGTCCGGCATTCCGATTTTTTACGGTCCGGTATGGC